>CM044996.1:30625611-30742083 GCA_024542945.1 allo-octoploid hybrid of Carassius auratus x Cyprinus carpio | reverse complement strand
TTGAACAATTGCATTTGGACAATTATAAAGAGTCATTTTATAATATGTCCTTTACATAGTGTACCCAAAGGCCTATTAATACAAACAGACAGCCCACAAATTATCAAAACTGTGTAAAATAATGCATATTTTCATTCTAGAGAAGCATGCAAAATTTAAGAGGGATTGGGCAAAAAATAACACTCTAATAGTTATAAATTTTAAAACACAGTGTTGTATGAGAAATTGCCATTTTTAACCACTAGATGGCAGCGGAAGATCACTAATGGGCTCATTCAACTAACTTAAACATACTGTTCAAATGTTTCATGGATTCATGTGAAAACATTATAAAGCCACTGTTATAACATTTAAAATCTCATTGAGTCAAAGTTTGTCAGCCATACATCCAGGTTGGCCGAGACCACCCCAAAGGTCTTAAAGTGCTTGAACCCCGGTAATCGCTGCTTGCAGCTATATTACCAATTATAATTGCAATGATAGTTTTTTTTTCTGCCCTAAAACTGATCGTGCAGACCAAACCGTAAGGCCTAGAGACTTGAAATTTGGCCAGATTGTAGAGCTCAATTTGGGGAGATCCTATCAAAGTCTCGACCCAATCGGCCTAACGGGGGCGCTACAGCGCAAAATACAAAAATTTCAGACATTTTTGGCCCGCAGTCGTAAACCGTTTGACGTAGACTCAAAAACTTTACATCGTTGTAATCCTTGGGTCAGTCCGAACAAAAGTGGAGTCCGAAATTTTTGCTCTACGACGCACGGTTTTTCCGCAAAATTGTGTATAGCCAAACCTACTTTTGCGAACTAGTATAGGATTTTCAACCGATCGGAACCAAACCACTGCAGAAATATCTCTGGACACTCAATATCAATAATTATCCAAAAAAAGTTGAAATTTCAATTTTTTGCGCGAAACAGTATGCCAAAAAGCGTCTATGCTAACGTTAGCCAAATGTTATTTTAGCTATAACTCTTGAACGGAATGAGATATCTTCACCAACTTGGTACAATATGTATAAGCTCAATCTTCGGTCAAATAAAAAAATTGCGCACCTCTGCCACTTGGGGGCGCTATAAGACACAAGAACACATAAATGGCTATAACTAGGCAACCGTTGGTCCGATCGACTTGAAATTGGTATGCATTGTCTTTGTATGAAGGGGCACAAGTTTCTTTGAGGACATTCGCATATCTCAGAAAAACATGGCCGCCATTGGCCAAACAAATTTAAGCACCTATTTGAAGGGGTTAACGGAGATCAATCGGAACGAAACTCTGTGGGCATGTTCGATTCATGGACCTTAAGGTCTGTAAGAATTTTGAAATAAATCGGCCACTAGTTGGCGCTAACGAGTTTTATGGCTCTGTAATCACGTGGTGTTTCACATATCAACACAATATGCATATCATTTGATAGATCTCCTCATAATGCACAACTTTGCCTCAAGAACCATTGCTGTCAATCAAATCGTTAATATAATTATTCAAGATATGTTAAAAACCTACTTTTGCGAACTAGTCCTAGGTTTTTTACCCGATCGGAACCAAACCACTGCAGTAATATTCTCTGGACTCTCTAGATCAATAATTATCCAAAACATGTTGAAATTTGTCCTTTGGTTACTTGTAACAGTGTCATTTATTAAAGGGGTGTGGCCAAATATACTAAAAAGCCTATAAAACCTACACGAAAACTCAAAACATTACGAAACTTGGTGAAAACCTATCTCAAATGACTCTTAAGAAGCATGCAAAGTTTCATGGTGATCGGACCATAGCTGGCGCTATAACATTAAAAAAAGTCCTCAAAAACACAAGATTTCAATGGAAAATGACCTCAAATTGTAGAACATGATCATAGTTTTACACAAACACTATATCTTCATATCATATGACAGATCTCCTCATTCTGAACAACTTTGCCTCTGGGACTAATGTTGTCAATCAAATCGTTCATTAAATATTCACAAATATGTTAAAAACATATTTTCGCGAACTAGTCCTAGGTTTTCCACTTAATCTCGATCAAACTACTACAGAACAATTCTCTGGACTCTTTAGATCAATAATTATCAAAAAAATGTTGAATTTTGTCCTTTGGTTAGCTATAACAGGTTAATTAGAAAAGGGGTGTGGCCAAAATACCCAAAAGCCTATAAAACCTAAAAGAAAACTCAAAACTTTACGAAACTTGATGACAACATGTGTCAGATGACTCTTAACAATTATACAAAGTTTCATAGAGATCGGATCATAGGTGGTGATAAAAACAGTTGCAAAGGCCTCAAAACTCAAGATTTATGTGGTAAATAGCCTCAAATTAGTTGAAAATGCTCATATATTCACACAAACACTAGATCTTCATATCATATGATAGAGCACCTCATTCTGAAAAACTTTTGGACCAATGTTGTCAATAAAACTGTTAATTAAATATTCAAGATTATTTTAAAAAGCTACTTTTGCAAACTAGTCCAATGGCTTAAGCTGAAAATCAATAAAACCACTGAAGTACAATTCTCTAGACTCTGTAGGTCAATAATTATCAAAAAAAAATATTGAACAATTGCATTTGGACAACTATAAACCAGTCAATTTTATAATATGTTCTTTACATATTGTACCCAAAGGCCTATTAATACAAACAGACAGCCCACAAATTATCAAAACTGTGTAAAATAATGCATATTTTCATTCTAGAGAAGCATGCAAAATTTAAGAGGGATTGGGCAAGAAATAACACTCTAATAGTTATAAATTTAAAAAAAACACTGTGTTGTATGAGAAATTGCCATTTTTAACCACTACATGGCAGCAGAAGATCACTAATGGGCTAATTCAACTAACTTAAACAGTACTGTTCAAAGGTTTTATGGATTCATGTCAAAACATTATAAAACCACTGTTACAATATTTAAAATCTCATTGAGTCAAAGTTTGTCAGCCATACATCCAGGCTGGCCGAGACCACCCCAAAGGTCTTAAAGTGCTTGAACCCCGGTAATTGCTGCTTGCAGCTATATTTATTATTATTATTATTATTCTGCCCTAAAACTGATCGTGCAGACCAAACCGTAAGGCCTAGAGACTTGAAATTTGGCCAGATTGTAGAGCTCAATTTGGGGAGAACCTATCAAAGTCTCGACCCAATCGGCCCAACGGGGCGCTACAGCGCAAAGTACAAAAATTTCAGACATTTTTGGCCCGCAGTCGTAAACCGTTTGACGTAGACTCAAAAACTTTACATCGTTATAATCCTTGGGTCAGTCCGAACAAAAGTGGAGTCCGAAATTTTTGCTCTACGATGCACGGTTTTTCCGCAAAATTGTGTTATATCCGAAACCTACTTTTGCGAACTAGTCCTAGGATTTTCAACCGATCGGAACCAAACCACTGCAGAAATATTCTCTCGACTCTCTAAATCAATAATTATCCAAAACATTTTGAAATTTTGATTTTAGCGCAAAACGGTATGCCAAGAAGCGTCTATGCTAACGTTAGCCAAATGTTATTTTAGCTATAACTCTTGAACAGAATGAGATATCTTTACCAAACTTGGTACATATATGTATATGCTCAATCTGTGGTCAAATAAAAAAAATTGCGCACCTCTGCCACTTGGGGGCGCTATAAGACACAAAAAACACATAAATGGCTATAACTAGTCAACCGTTGGTCCGATCAACTTGAAAATTGGTATGCATTGTCTTTGTCTGAAGGGGCACAAGTATCTTTGAGGACATTCGCGTATCTCAAAAAAACATGGCCGCCATTGGCCAAACAAATTTAAGCACCTATTTGAAGGGGTTAACGGAGGTCAATCGGAACGAAACTCGTTGGGCATGTTCGACTCATGGACCTTAAGGTCTGTAAGAAATTTGAAAGAAATCGGCCACTAGTTGGCGCTAACGAGTTTTATGGCTCTGTAATCACGTGGTGTTTCACATATCAACAAAATATGCATATCATTTGATAGACCTTCTCATAATGCACAACTTTGCCTCGAGAACCATTGCTGTCAATCAAATCGTTTAATAATTATTCACAAATATGTTAAAAACCTACTTTTGCGAACTAGTCCTAGGTTTTTTACCCGATCGGAACCAAACCACTGCAGTAATATTCTCTGGACTCTCTAGATCAATAATTATCCAAAACATGTTGAAATTTGTCCTTTGGTTACTTGTAACAGTGTCATTTATTAAAGGGGTGTGGCCAAATGTACTAAAAAGCCTATAAAACCTAAACGAAAACTCAAAACTTTACGAAACTTGGTGAAAACATATCTCAAATGACTCTTAAGAAGCATGCAAAGTTTCATGGTGATCGGACCATAGCTGGCACTATAACATTAAAAAAAGTCCTCAAAAACACAAGATTTCAATGGAAAATGACCTGAAATTGTAGAACATGATCATAGTTTTACGCAAACACTAGATCTTCATATCATATGACAGATCTCCTCATTCTGAACAACTTTGCCTCTGGGACTAATGTTGTCAATCAAATCGTTCATTAAATATTCACAAATATGTTAAAAACATACTTTCGCGAACTACTCCTAGGTTTTCCACTTAATCTCGATCAAACTACTACAGAACAATTCTCTGGACTTTTTAGATCAATAATTATCAAAAAAATGTTAAATTTTGTCCTTTGGTTAGCTATAACAGGTTAATTTAGAAAAGGGGTGTGGTCAAAATACCCAAAAGCCTATAAAACCTAAACGAAAACTCAAAACTTTACGAAACTTGATGACAACATGTGTCAGATGACTCTTAACAATTATGCAAAGTTTCATAGAGATCGAATAATAGGTGGTGCTAAAAACAGTTACAAAGACCTCAAAAACTCAAGATTTATATGGTAAATAGCTTCAAATTGGTTGAAAATGCTCATATATTCACACAAACACTAGATCTTCATGTCATATGATAGAGCACCTCATTCTGAAAAACTTTTGGACCAATGTTGTCAATAAAACTGTTAATTAAATATTCAAGATTATTTAAAAAAGCTACTTTTGCAAACTAGTCCAACGGTTTAAGCTGAAAATCAATAAAACCACTGAAGTACAATTCTCTAGAATCTGTAGGTCAATTATTAAAAAAAATGTTGAACAATTGCATTTGGACAAGTATAAACCAGTCATTCTTTACATAGTGTACCCAAAGGCCTATTAATACAAACAGACAGCCCACAAATTATCAAAACTGTGTAAAATAATGCATATTTTCATTCTAGAGAAGCATGCAAAATTTAAGGGGGATTGGGCAAAAAATAACACTCTAATAGTTATAAATTTAAAAAAAACACAGTGTTGTATGAGAAATTGCCATTTTTAACCACTAGATGGCAGCAGAAGATCACTAATGGGCTAATTCAACTAACTTAAACAGTACTGTTCAAAGGTTTTATGGATTCATGTCAAAACATTATAAAACCACTGTTATAACATTTAAAATCTCATTGAGTCAAAGTTTGTCAGCCATACATCCAGGCTGGCCGAGACCACCCCAAAGGTCTTAAAGTGCTTGAACCCCGGTAATCGCTGCTTGCAGCTATATTTATTATTATTATTATTATTCTTCTGCCCTAAAACTGATCGTGCAGACCAAACCGTAAGGCCTAGAGACTTGAAATTTGGCCATATTGTAGAGCTCAATTTGGGGAGAACCTATCAAAGTCTCGACCCAATCGGCCTAACGGGGGCGCTACAGCGCAAAGTACAAAAATTTCAGACATTTTTGGCCCGCAGTCGTAAACCGTTTGACGTAGACTCAAAAACTTTACATCGTTGTAATCCTTGGGTCAGTCCGAACAAAAGTGGAGTCCGAAATTTTTGCTCTACGACGCACGGTTTTTCCGCAAAATTGCGTTATATCCGAAACCTACTTTTGCGAACTAGTCCTAGGATTTTCAACCGATCGGAACCAAACTACTGCAGAAATATTCTCTGGACACTCTAGATCAATAATTATCCAAAACATGTTGAAATTTTGATTGTAGCGCAAAACGGTATGCCAAGAAGCGTCTATGCTAACGTTAGCCAAATGTTATTTTAGCTATAACTCTTGAACAGAATGAGATATTTTCACCAAACTTGGTACATATATGTATAAGCTCAATCTTTGGTCAAATAAAAAAAATTGGGCACCTCTGCCACTTGGGGGCGCTATAAGACACAAAAAACACATAAATGGCTATAACTAGTCAACCGTTGGTCCGATCGACTTGAAAATTGGTATGCATTGTCTTTGTCTGAAGGGGCACAAGTATCTTTGAGGACATTCGCATATCTCAAAAAACATGGCCGCCATTGGCCAAACAAATTTAAGCACCTATTTGAAGGGGTTAACGGAGGTCAATCGGAACGAAACTCGGTGGGCATGTTCGACTCATGGACCTTAAGGTCTCTAAGAATTTTGAAAGAAATCGGCCACTAGTTGGCGCTAACGAGTTTTATGGCTCAGTAATCACGTGGTGTTTTACAAATCAACACAATATGCATATCATTTGATAGATCTCCACATAATGCACAACTTTGCCTCAAGAACCATTGCTGTCAATCAAATCGTTCAATAATTATTCATAGATATGTTAAAAACCTACTTTTGCGAACTAGTCCTAGGTTTTTTACCCGATCGGAACCAAACCACTGCAGTAATATTCTGTGGACTCTCTAGATCAATAATTATCCAAAACATGTTGAAATTTGTCCTTTGGTTACTTGTAAAAGGATCATTTATTAAAGGGGTGTGGCCAAATATACTAAAAAGCCTATAAAACCTAAACGAAAACTCAAAACTTTACGAAACTTGGTGAAAACATATCTCAAATGACTCTTAAGAAGCATGCAAAGTTTCATGGTGATCGGACCATAGCTGGCGCTATAACATTAAAAAAAGTCCTCATAAACACAAGATTTCAATGGAAAATGACCTGAAACTGTAGAACATGAACATAGTTTTACAAAAACACTAGATCTTCATATCATATGACAGATCTCCTCATTCTGAACAACTTTGCCTCTGGGACTAATGTTGTCAATCAAATCGTTCATTAAATATTCACAAATATGTTAAAAACATACTTTCGCGAACTAGTCCTAGGTTTTCCACTTAATCTCGATCAAACTACTACAGAACAATTCTCTGGACTCTTTAGATCAATAATTATCAAAAAAATGTTGAATTTTGCCCTTTGGTTAGCTATAACGGGTTAATTAAGAAAAGGGGTGTGGCCAAAATACCCAAAAGCCTATAAAACCTAAACGAAAACTCAAAACTTTACGAAACTTGATGACAACATGTGTCAGATGACTCTTAACAATTATACAAAGTTTCATAGAGATCTGATCATAGGTGGTGCTAAAAACGGTTACAAAGGCCTCAAAAACTCAAGATTTATATGGTAAATAGCCTCAAATTAGTTAAAATTCTCATATATTCACACAAACACTAGATCTTCATATCATATGATAGAGCACCTCATTCTGAAAAACTTTAGGACCAATGTTGTCAATAAAACTGTTAATTAAATATTCAAGATTATTTAAAAAAGCTACTTTTGCAAACTAGTCCAACAGTTTAAGCTGAAAATCAATAAAACCACTGAAGTACAATTCTCTAGACTGTGTAGGTCAATAATTATCAAAAAAAAAAAAAAAAACAGTTGAACAATTGCATTTGGACAATTATAAAAGAGTCATTTTATAATATGTCCTTTACATAGTGTACCCAAAGGCCTATTAATACAAACAGACAGCCCACAAATTATCAAAACTGTGTAAAATAATGCATATTTTCATTCTAGAGAAGCATGCAAAATTTAAGAGGGATTGGGCAAAAAATAACACTCTAATAGTTATAAATTTTAAAAACACAGTGTTGTATGAGATTGCCATTTTTAACCACTAGATGGCAGCAGAAGATCACTAATGGGCAAATTCAACTAACTTAAACAGTACTGTTTAAAGGTTTTATGGATTCTTGTAAAAACATTTTAAAACCAATGTTATAACATTTAAAATCTCATTGAGTCAAAGTTTGTAAGGCTTACATCCAGGTTGGCCGAGACCACCCCAAAGGTCTTAAAGTGCTTGAACCCCGGTAATCGCTGCTTGCAGCTATATTACCAATTATAATTGCAATGATAGTTTTTTTTTCTGCCCTAAAACTGATCGTGCAGACCAAACCGTAAGGCCTAGAGACTTGAAATTTGGCCAGATTGTAGAGCTCAATTTGGGGAGAACCTATCAAAGTCTCGACCCAATCGGCCTAACGGGGGCGCTACAGCGCAAAATACAAAAATTTCAGACATTTTTGGCCCGCAGTCGTAAACCGTTTGACGTAGACTCAAAAACTTTACATCGTTGTAATCCTTGGGTCAGTCCGAACAAAAGTGGAGTCCGAAATTTTTGCTCTACGACGCACGGTTTTTCCGCAAAATTGCGTTATATCCGAAACCTACTTTTGCGAACTAGTCCTAGGATTTTTAACCGATCGGAACCAAACCACTGCAGAAATATTCTCTGGACTCTCTAGATCAATAATTATCCAAAACATTTTGAAATTTTGATTTTAGCGCAAAACGGTATGCCAAGAAGCGTCTATGCTAACGTTAGCCAAATGTTATTTAAGCTATAACTCTTGAACAGAATGAGATATCTTCACCAAACTTGGTACAAATATGTATAAGCTCAATCTTTGGTCAAATAAAAAAAATTGCGCACCTCTGCCACTTGGGGGCGCTATAAGACACAAAAAACACATAAATGGATATAACTAGTCAACCGTTGGTCCGATCGACTTGAAAATTGGTATGCATTGTCTTTGTCTGAAGGGGCACAAGTACCTTTGAGGACATTCGCATATCTCAAAAAACATGGCCGCTATTGGCCAAACAAATTTAAGCACCTATTTGAAGGGGTTAACGAAGGTCAATCGAAACGAAACTCGGTGGGCATGTTCGACTCATGGACCTTAAGGTCTGTAAGAATTTTGAAAGAAATCGGCCACTAGTTGGCGCTAACGAGTTTTTTGGCTCTGTAGTCACGTGGTGTTTCACATTTCAACACAATATGCATATCATTTTATAGATCTCCACATAATGCACAACTTTGCCTCAAGAACCATTGCTGTCAATCAAATAGTTCAATAATTATTCATAGATACGTTAAAAACCTACTTTTGCGAACTAGTCCTAGGTTTTTTACCCGATCGGAACCAAACCACTGCAGTAATATTCTCTGGACTCTCTAGATCAATAATTATCCAAAACATGTTAAAATTTGTCCTTTGGTTACTTGTAACAGTGTCATTTATTAAAGGGGTGTGGCCAAATATAATAAAAAGCCTATAAAACCTAAACGAAAACTCAAAACTTTACGAAACTTGGTGAAAATATATCTCAAGTGATTCTTAAGAAGCATGCAAAGTTTCATGGTGATCGGACCATAGCTGGCGCTATAACATTAAAAAAAGTCCTCAAAAACACAAGATTTCAATGGAAAATGACCTGAAATTGTAGAACATGATCATAGTTTTACACAAACACTACATCTTCATATCATATGACAGATCTCCTCATTCTGAACAACTTTGCCTCTGGGACTAATGTTGTCAATCAGATCGTTCATTAAATATTCACAAATATGTTAAAAACATACTTTCGCGAACTAGTCCTAGGTTTTCCACTTAATCTCGATCAAACCACTACTGAACAATTCTCTGGACTCTCTAGATCAATAATTATCAAAACAAAATTGAATTTTGTCTTTTGGTTAGCTATAACAGGTTAATTTAGAAAAGGGGTGTGGCCAAAATACCTAAAAGCCTATAAAACCTAAACGAAACCTTAAAACTTTACGAAACTTGGTGAAAACATGGGTCAGATTACTCTGAACAAGCATGCAACGTTTCATGGAGATCAGACCATAGGTGGTGCTATAACAGTAGAAAATGTCTCAAGTACACAAGATTTATATGGTAAATGGCCTCAAATTGGTTGAAAATGCTCATATATTTACACAAACACTAGAACTTCATATCATATGATAGAGCACCTCATTCTGAAAAACTTTTGGACCAATGTTGTCAATAAAACTGTTAATTAAATATTCAAGATTATTTAAAAAAGCTACTTTTGCAAACTAGTCCAATGGTTTAAGCTGAAAATCAATAAAACCACTGAAGTACAATTCTCTAGACTGTGTAGGTCAATAAGTATCAAAAAAAAAAACAGCTGAGCAATTACATTTGGACAATTATAAACCGGTCATTTTATAATATGTCCTTTACATAGTGTACCCAAAGGCCTATTAATACAAACAGACAGCCCACAAATTATCAAAACTGTGTAAAATAATGCATATTTTCATTCTAGAGAAGCATGCAAAATTTAAGAGGGATTGGGCAAAAAATAACACTCTAATAGTTATAAATTTTAAAAACAGTGTTGTATGAGAGATTGCCATTTTTAACCACTAGATGGCAGCGGAAGATCACTAATGGGCAAATTCAACTAACTTAAACAGTACTGTTCAAAGGTTTTATGGATTCATGTCAAAACATTTTAAAACCACTGTTATAACATTTAAAATCTCATTGAGTCAAAGTTTGTCAGCCATACATCCAGGTTGGCCGAGACCACCCCAAAGGTCTTAAAGTGCTTGAACCCCGGTAATCGCTGCTTGCAGCTATATTACCAATTATAATTGCAATGTCAGTTTTTTTTTTCTGCCCTAAAACTGATCGTGCAGACCAAACCGTAAGGCCTAGAGACTTGAAATTTGGCCAGATTGTAGAGCTCAATTTGGGGAGAACCTATCAAAGTCTCGACCCAATCGGCCTAACGGGGGCGCTACAGCGCAAAATACAAAAATTTCAGACATTTTTGGCCGACAGTCGTAAACCTTTTGACGTAGACTCAAAAACTTTACATCGTTGTAATCCTTGGGTCAGTCCGAACAAAAGTGGAGTCCGAAATTTTTGCTCTACGATGCACGGTTTTTCCGCAAAATTGACCTATAGCCCAAACCTACTTTTGCGAACTAGTCCTAGGATTTTCAACCGATCGGAACCAAACCACTGCAGAAATATTCTCTGGGCACTCAATATCAATAATTATCCAAAAAAAGTTGAAATTTCGATTTTTGCGCGAAACAGTATGACAAAAAGCGTCTATGCTAACGTTAGCCAAATGTTATTTTAGCTATAACTCTTGAACGGAATGAGATATCTTCACCAAACGTGGTGCATATATGTATAAGCTCAATCTTTGGTCAAATAAAAAAAATTGCGCACCTCTGCCACTTGGGGGCGCTATAAGACACAAAAAAACACATAAATGGCTATAACTAGGCAACCGTTGGTCCGATCGACTTGAAAATTGGTATGCATTGTCTTTGTATGAAGGGGCACAAGTTTCTTTGAGGATATTTGCATATCTCAAAAAAACATGGCCGCCATTGGCCAAACAAATTTAAGCACCTATTTGAAGGGGTTAATGGAGATCAATCAGAACGAAACTCAGTGGGCATGTTCGACTCATGGACCTTAAGGTCTGTAAGAATTTTGAAATAAATCGGCCACTAGTTGGCGCTAACGAGATTTATGGCTCTGTAATCACGTGGTGTTTCACATATCAACACAATATGCATATCATTTGATAGATCTCCTCATAATGCACAACTTTGCCTCAAGAACTATTGCTGTCAATCAAATCGTTAAATAATTATTCACAAATATGTTAAAAACCTACTTTTGCGAACTAGTCCTAGGTTTTTTACCCGATCGGAACCAAACTACTGCAGTAATATTCTCTGGACTCTCTAGATCAATAATTATCCAAAACATGTTGAAATTTGTCCTTTGGTTATTTGTAACAGTGTCATTTATTAAAGGGGTGTGGCCAAATATACTAAAAAGCCTATAAAACCTACACGAAAACTCAAAACATTACGAAACTTGGTGAAAACATATCTCAAATGACTCTTAAGAAGCATGCAAAGTTTCATGGTGATCGGACCATAGCTGGCGCTATAACACTAAAAAAAGTCCTCAAAAACACAAGATTTCAATGGAAAATGACCTGAAATTGTAGAACATGATCATAGTTTTACACAAACACTAGATCTTCATATCATATGACAGATCTCCTCATTCTGAACAACTTTGCCTCTGGGACTAATGTTGTCAATCAAATCGTTCATTAAATATTCACAAATATGTTAAAAACATATTTTTGCGAAGTAGTCCTAGGTTTTCCACTTAATCTCGATCAAACTACTACTGAACAATTCTCTGGACTCTTTAGATCAATAATTATCAAAAAAATCTTGAATTTTGTCCTTTGGTTAGCTATAACAGGTTAATTTAGAAAAGGGGTGTGGCCAAAATACCCAAAAGCATATAAAACCTAAAAGAAAACTCAAAACTTTACGAAACTTGTTGACAACATGTGTCAGATGACTCTTAACAATTATACAAAGTTTCATAGAGATCGGATCATAGGTGGTGATAAAAACAGTTGCAAAGGCCTCAAAACTCAAGATTTATGTGGTAAATAGCCTCAAATTAGTTGAAAATGCTCATATATTCACACAAACACTAGATCTTCATATCATATGATAGAGCACCTCATTCTAAAAAACTTTTGTACCAATGTTGTCAATAAAACTGTTAATTAAATATTCAAGATTATTTAAAAAAGCTACTTTTGCAAAGTACTCCAACAATTTAAGCTGAAAATCAATAAAACCACTGAAGTACAATTCTCTAGACTCTTTAGGTCAATAATTATCAAAAAAATGTTGAACAATTGCATTTGGACAATTATAAACCGGTCATTTTATAATATGTCCTTTACATAGTGTACCCAAAGGCCTATTAATACAAACAGACAGCCCACAAATTATCAAAACTATGTAAAATAATGCATATTTTCATTCTAGAGAAGCATGCAAAATTTAAGAGGGATTTGGCAAGAAATAACACTCTAATAGTTATAAATTTAAAAAAAACAGTGTTGTATGAGAAATTGCCATTTTTAACCACTAGATGGCAGCAGAAGATCACTAATGGGCTAATTCAACTAACTTAAACAGTACTGTTCAAAGGTTTTATGGATTCATGTCAAAACATTATAAAACCACTGTTACAACATTTAAAATCTCATTGAGTCAAAGTTTGTCAGCCATACATCCAGGCTGGCCGAGACCACCCCAAAGGTCTTAAAGTGCTTGAACCCCGGTAATTGCTGCTTGCAGCTATATTTAGGGGCCAAGCACCGAAGGTGCGTAGGCACCTATTGTATCCGTTGGCGTTATTATTATTCTTCTTCTTCTTCTTCTTCTTCTTCTTCTTCTTCTTCTTCCGCCGCAAGTCTATGGCAGCCCATAGAACCGATTGCGGGAAAGTTGTATAATTTGGCACACTGATAGAGGACAGTCCCAGCATTAACTGTAGCAAATTTGAAGTCTCTATCTCCTACTCTCTAGCGCCACCACTTGTCCAAAATTTCAATATTTTTATGCTAATAACTTTTGAACCGTACGCCACAAAATGAAAATTCTTTTTTCTTCTGAATCCTTGGCTCAGGCCAAGTCGAATAAACCCCGAAATTCAAAAATCGCAAGGTTTAGTTTTTTCGCTATTTTCAATTGTTCGAAAAACCTACTTTTTCGAACTCGTCCTAGACGGTTAGTCCGATTTTCATGAAAATTGGCTCAGTTCATGTTCTGATGATGCCGACAAAAAGTTATGGAATTCAAGTTGATTCGTCCAACCGTTCTTGACTACCACGCGAAAAAATTATACGAAAAGCACGCAAAAATGCTTGTGAGGCTATAACTCCGCAACGGTTTGCCGTATTGAGACCAAACTTGGTGTGTGTTATAACAAGCATGACCTGAGACTTCCTGCAGTGTTTCGACGCAGCGCCACCTAGTGGTCAGGAGATATGAAAAATGCATATTTTTGCTTATAACTTCTGAATGGTTTTGCCAAAAATCACAAAACTGGTCTCATTAGATTCGGTGGGTCATGTCAAGTCGAATGATATCCAATTTTCCCGTGTCGGCCATTTTAGGTGTCGGCCATTTTGAATTATGTTTCAAAATGCTGTATTTTTTGAACGCATTATCGTATCGCTACGGAAATAATTACAAAAATGTTTGGCTCCATGCCCTGAAGCTACTCAAAAAGTTTGGTGGCAGCGCCACCTTGTGGTCAAAAGTTATAATTAAATATCTAATATATGCTAATAACTTTTGAAAATATTAGACTATTGAAATGAAAGTGGTCTCTCTATATTCCTTGGGTCATGCCGAGAACATCGATACCAATTATGCCAAAATTGGCCATACTTCCTGTCCGCCATTTTGATTAAAGTTGAAAACCTACTTTTTCGAACTCCTCCTAGACCGTTAGTCCGATTTTCACCAAATTTGGTTCGGATCATCTTCAGACCAAGCTGACAAAAAGTTATGGAATTCGTGTTGATATACAAAACGGTTTTCGCTTAGCGCATCAACGAATTTGTTCGTAAGATGCCAAAACACATCTGAGGCTGTATCTCGGCAAAGCTTTGACATTTTTGCACCAAACTTTGTAGGTGCCATTGTCACCTCACACTGACCATGCCACATCAATTTGGTAACAGCGCCACCTTTTGGTCAAGAGTAATAAACCATTCATTAACCATCAATAATTACATATATAAAAATGCTAATAACTTTTTATTGCATTAGCCTATTGCAATGAAACTGGTATCAAAATAGTCCTTGGCTTATGCCGACAACATAGATATCAAATATGCCAGAGTACGCTGAACTTCCTGTCCGCCATTTTGATTTATGTTGAAAACCTACTTTTTCGAACTCCTCATCAACCGTTGGTCCGATTTTCACCAAAATTGAATCAGATGATCTTCAGACTGTGCTGACAAAATGTTATGGATTTTGTATCGATAGACAAAACTGTTTTCGCATACTACAGCGACGAATTTCAGGCATGATGCCAAAATGACACTTCAGCCTGTATCTCTGCAATGCTTTGGTATACTGACACCAAACTTTGTGTGTGCCATTCTCACCTCACACAGAAAACACCAAAATGATTTGATTACAGCGCCACCTGTTGGTCAAAAGTGATAAGCCATTTAATCATAATACTACTGCTTATATTTATGATTTTTCCACCATTTCAATTACAATCATCCTAAAAATGCTGTAATTGCTCATTGTTGCATTTGGTGTGATGCTCCATGCCATGCTTAGCTCCTCAATTTGCCGCTGGAGTGCTTGGCCCCGTAATTGCTGCTTGCAGCTATATTTATTATTATTATTCTTCCGCTTCCGCCGCAAGTCTATGGCAGCCCATAGAACCGATTGCGGGAAAGTTGTATAATTTGGCACACTCATAGAGGACAGTCCCAGCATTAAATATAGCAAATTTGAAGTCTCTATCTCCTACTCTCTAGCGCCACCACTTGTCCAAAGTTTCAATATTTTTATGCTAATAACTTTTGAACCGTAAGCCACAAAATGAAAATTCTTTTTCCTCTGAATCCTTGGCTCAGGCCAAATCAAATGAACCCCGAAATTCAAAAATCGCAAGGTTTAGTTTTTTCGCTATTTTCAATTGTTCGAAAAACCTACTTTTTCGAACTCGTCCTAGACGGTTAGTCCGATTTTCACGAAAATTTGCTCAGATCATCTTCAGACCCTGCTGGCAAAAAGTTATGGAATTCAAGTTGATTCGTCCAACCGTTCTCGAATACCACGCAAACAAATTCTACGAAAAGCACGCAAAAATGCTTGTGAGGCTATAACTCTGCAACGGTTTGGCGTATTGAGACCAAACTTGGTGTATGTAATAACAAGCATGACCTGAGACTACCTGCAGTGTTTCGACGCAGCGCCACCTAGTGGTCAGGAGATATGAAAAATGCATATTTTTGCTTATAACTTCTGAATGGTTTGACCAAAAATCACAAAACTGGTCTCATTAGATTCGGTGGGTCATGTCAAGTCAAATGATATCCAATTTTCCCGTGTCGACCATTTTAGGTGTCGGCCATTTTGAATTATGATTCAAAATGCTGTATTTTTTGAACGCATCATCGTATCGCTATGAAAATAATTACAAAAATGTTTGGCTCCATGCCCTGAAGCTACTCAAAAAGTTTGGTGGCAGCGCCACCTTGTGGTCAAAAGTTATAATGAAATATCTTAAAAATGCTAATAACTTTTGAAAAAATTAGACTATTGCAATGAAATTCATGTCGCTATATTCTCTTGGTCATGCCGAGAACATCGATACCAATTATTCCAAAATTGGCCATACTTCCTGTCCGCCATTTTTATTAAAGTTGAAAACCTACTTTTTCGAACTCCTCCTAGACCGTTAGTCCGATTTTCACCAAATTGGGTTCGGATCATCTTCAGACCAAGCTGACAAAAAGTTATGGAATTCGTGTTGATATACGAAACGGTTTTCGTTTAGCGCATCGACGAATTTGTTCGTAAGATGCCAAAATACATCTGAGGCTGTATCTCGGCAAAGCTTTGACATATTTGTACCAACCTTTGTATGTGCCATTGTCATCTCAGACTGACCATGCCACATCAATTTTGTAACAGCGCCACCTATTGGTCAAGAGTAATAAATCATTCATTACCCATTAATAATTACACTTATAAAAATGCTAATAACTTTTTATTGCATTAGCCTATTGCAATGAAACTGGTCTCAAAAAATTCCTTGGCTTATGCCGACAACATAGATACCAAATATGCCAGAGTACGCTGAACTTCCTGTCCGCCATGTTGATTTATGTTGAAAACCTACTTTTTCGAACTCCTCATCAACCGTTGGTTCGATTTTCACCAAAATTAAATCAGATGATCTTCAGACGATGCTGACAAAATGTTATGGATTTTGTATCGATAGACAAAACCGTTTTCGCATACCACAGTGACGAATTTCAGGCATGATGCCAAAATGACACTTCAGCCTGTATCTCTGCAATGCTTTGGCATACTGACACCAAACTTTGTGTGTGGCATTGTCACCTCACACAGAACACACCAAAATGATTTGATTACAGCACCACCTGTTGGTCAAAAGTGATAAGTCATTTAATCATAATACTAGTGCTTGTATTTATGTTTTTCCGCTTTTTCAATTACAATCATCCTAAAATTGTTGTAATTGCTCATTGTTGCATTTGGTGTGATGCTCCATGCCATGCTTAGCTCCTTAATTTGCCGCTGGAGTGCTTGGCCCCGTAATTGCTGCTTGCAGCTATATTTATTATTATTCTTATTCTTCTCCAAAATGAATCGCATTTTTGAGGGCCTAGACATGCTCAAAAAGTCATGAAACTTTGCACACGCGTCAGACCTGGTGAAAATTTACGTCTGATATAGGTTTCAGAAGAGGGTGTGGCAAAATGGCTCGACAGCGCCACCTATCGTAAAAAAATCAACAGCCCTCGAGCTGTGTTTCACGTACATGCATGAAAATTGGCACACATATGTAAAGCATCAGTACCTACAAAAAAGACTCTTGGAGCAATATCCGAAACCCAACAGGAAGTCGGTTATTTTTAATTTTATGAGCAAATTTTGCATAATTTTTGTCATTTGCTTGCCTTGTATTTTAATGAACTCCTCCTAGAGATTTATTCAGATCAACACCAAATTTGGTACGCCTAATCTAAAGGCCCTTGCGATGTTAAATTGCGAAGATCTTGAGTTTTCGTTGAAGGGCGTGTCCGTGGCGGCCTGACGAATTTCGATGATTCGCCATGAAAAATGAAGTTGCTATAACTCAGACATACAATGTCCAATCTGCCACAAACTTCACATGTTTGATAAGACTCCTGACCTGAACAGATTGATATGCCCATATTCAGTTATAGTCATAGCGCCACCTACTGGCAACAGGAAGTGACATATTTTACGCTGTAACAAACTACCCCGAGAAATTTTATGACATAAAATTTTTTTTTTCAGTCACTCTATTCTAAAGGCCTGTGCAATGTTAAATTGTGAAGATCTTGAGTTTTCGTTAAAGGGCGTGTCCATGGCGCCGTCACAAAGTTCGATGTCTCGCCATGGGAATAAAAGTTATTGTAACTCAGGCATAAAATGTCCGATCCTGCCCAAACTTCACATGTTTGATAAGAGTCCTGGCCTGAACACATCTGAAGGCCAATATTCCATTGGGCGTGGCAAAATGCCTCGATAGCGCCACCTATACATTTTCAACAGAGTGCGCCTTGAGCTACGTTTCACGTACATGTACAAAAATCGGTACACACATGTAACACACCAATACCTACAAAAAAGTCTCTTGGTACGAAATTCGAATCCCAACAGGAAGTCGGTTATTTTTAATTTTCTCCACAAAATATGTGTAGTTTTTGCCATTTTCAGGGGTTGTACTTTAACGAACTCATCCTAGAGATTTATTCAGATCAACACCAAACTTTGTCAGTGTAATCTAAAGGCCTTTGCGATGTTAAATTGCGAAGATCTTGAGGTTTCGTTTAAGGGCGTGTCTGTGGCGGCCTTACAAATTTCGGTGTTTCGCCATGAGAAAGGAAGTTGCTATAACTCAGACATACAATGTCCAATCTGCCCCAAACTTCACATGTTTGAGAAGACTCCTGACCTGAATATATCTACATGCCAATATTCAGATTATGGTATAGCGCCACCTGCTGGCAACAGGAAGTGACATGTTTTACGCCGTAACAAACTACTCCTAGATTTTTATGACATTTTATAATTTTTTTGGGTCAGTCTAATCTAAAGGCCTTTGCGATGTTAAATTGTGAACATCTTGAGGTTTCATTAAAGGGTGTGGCCATGGCGCCGTAACAAAGTTCGATGTCTCGCCATGGGAATAGAAGTTGTTGTAACTCAGGCATAAGATGTCCGATCTTCCCCAAACTTCACATGTTCGAAAAGAGTCTTGTCCTGAACACATCTGAAGGTCATTATTCCACTATAATCATAGCGCCACCTGCTGACAACAGAAAATGGCTTGTTTTACACTAACTTAAAGATGCAATGTCCAATCTGCACCAAACTTCAAATATTTGATAAGAGTCATGGCCTGAAGATATCTAAAGGCCAATATTCAGTTATAATCATAGCGCCACCTGTTGGCAAAGGGACACAACATGCTTTATACTAACTCAAACATTCCATGTTCAATCTGCACTAAATTTCATATGCTTGATAAAAGTGCTGGACTGAAGAAATCTACATGACAAAACCCAGTTATAGTCATAGCGCCACCAGCTGGCAGCAGGAAGACTGGCACATATAAATGACTTTGACATATTTCTCTTATATTTACAAACATTAAAAGCATATTTCTCGCCGTTCGCTGTTTTACAAAAGCCACCCTGTGGTGGTGAGCCCGGGTGCGAGGGCCCGTTCATCGCTGCTTGCAGCTTTAATTATTATTATTCTTCTTCTTCTCCAAAATGAATCGCATTTTTGAGGGCCTAAACATGCTCAAAAAGTCATGAAACTTTGCACACGCGTCAGACCTGCTGAAAATTTACGTCTGATATGGGTTTCAGAAGAGGGTGTGGCAAAATGGCTCGACAGCGCCACCTATCGTAAAAAAATCAACAGCCCTCGAGCTGTGTTTCACGTACATGCACGAAAATTGGCACACATATGTAAAGCATCAGTACCTACAAAAAAGACTCTTGGAGCAAAATCCGAAACCCAACAGGAAGTCGGTTATTTTTAATTTTATGAGCAAATTTTGCATCATTTTTGTCAATTGCATGCCTTGTATTTTAACGAACTCCTCCTAGAGATTTTTTCAGATCAACACCAAATTTGGTATGCCTAATCTAAAGGCCTTTGCGATGTTAAATTGCGAAGATCTTGAGTTTTCGTTGAAGAGCGTGTCCGTGTCGGCCTGACGAATTTCGATGATTCGCCATGAAAAATGAAGTTGCTATAACTCAGACATACAATGTCCAATCTGCCACAAACTTCACATGTTTGATAAGACTCCTGACCTGAACAGATTGATATGCCCATATTCAGTTATAGTCATAGCGCCACCTACTGGCAACAGGAAGAGACATATTTTACACTGTAACAAACTACCCCGAGAAATTTTATGACATACATTTTTTTTTTCAGTCACTCTATTCTAAAGGCCTGTGCGATGTTAAATTGTGAAGATCTTGAGTTTTCGTTAAAGGGCGTGTCCATGGCGCCGTCACAAAGTTCGATGTCTCGCCATGGGAATAAAAGTTATTGTAACTCAGGCATAAAATGTCCGATCTTGCCCAAACTTCACATGTTTGATAAGAGTCCTGGCCTGAACACATCTGAAGGCCAATATTCCATCGGGTGTGGCAAAATGCCTCGATAGCGCCACCTATACATTTTCAAAGGAGTGCGCCTCGAGCTACGTTTCACGTACATGTACAAAAATCGGTACACACATGTAACACACCAATACCTACAAAAAAGTCTCTTGGTACGAAATTCGAATCCCAACAGGAAGTCAGTTATTTTAAATTTTCTCTGCAAAATTTGTGTCGTTTTTGCCATTTTCAGGGGTTGTACTTTAACGAACTCCTCCTAGAGATTTATTCAGATCAACACCAAACTTTGTCTGTGTAATCTAAGGGCCTTTGCGGTGTTAAATTGCGAAGATCTTGAGGTTTCGTTTAAGGGCGTGTCTGTGGCGGCCTTACAAATTTCGATGTTTCGCCATGAGAAAGGAAGTTGCTATAACTCAGACATACAATGTCCAATCTGACCCAAACTTCACATGTTTGAGAAGACTCCTGACCTGAATATATCTACATGCCAATATTCAGATATCGCTATAGGGCCACCTGCTGGCAACAGGAAGTGACATGTTTTACGCCGTAACAAACTACTCCTAGATATTTTATGACATTTTATAATTTTTTTGGTCAGTCTAATCTAAAGGCCTTTGCGATGTTAAATTGTGAACATCTTGAGGTTTCATTAAAGGGTGTGGCCATGGCGCCGTGACAAAATTTGATGTCTCGCCATGGATATAGAAGTTGTTGTAACTCAGGCATAAGATGTCCGATCTTCCCCAAACTTCACATGTTCGAAAATAGTCTTGGCCTGAACACATCTGAAGGTCATTATTCCACGATAATCATAGCGCCACCTGCTGACAACAGAAAATGGCTTGTTTTACACTAACTTAAACATGCAATGTCAAATCTGCACCAAACTTCAAATATTTGGAAAGAGTCATGGCCTGAAGATATCTAAAGGCCAATATTCAGTTATAATCATAGCGCCACCTGTTGTCAATGGGACACCTCATGCCTTATACTAACTCAAACATTCCATGTTCAATCTGCACAAAATTTCATATGCTTGATAAAAGTGCTGGACTGAAGAAATCTACATGCTGAAATCCAGTTATAGTCATAGCTTCACCAGCTGGCAGCTGGAAGATTGGCACATATAAATGACTTTGACATATTTCTCTTATATTTACCACATTAAACGCATATATCTCGCCGTTTGCTGTTTTACAAAAGCCACCCGCTGGCGGTGAGCCCGGGTGCGAGGGCCCGTTCATTGCTGCTTGCAGCTTTAATTATTATTATTATTCTTCTTCTTCTTCTTCTCCAAAATGAATCGCGTTTTTGAGGGCCTAAACATGCTCGAAAAGTCCTGAAACTTTGCACACGCGTCAGACCTGGTGAAAATTTACGTCTGATATAGGTTTCAGAAGAGGGTGTGGCAAAATGGCTCAACAGCGCCACCTATCGTAAAAAAATCAACAGCCCTCGAGCTGTGTTTCACGTACATGCACGAAAATTGGCACACATATGTAAAGCATCAGTACCTACAAAAAAGACTCTTGGAGCAATATCCGAAACCCAACAGGAAGTCGGTTATTTTTAATTTTATGAGCAAATTTTGCATCATTTTTGTCATTTGCATGCCTTGTATTTTAACGAACTCCTCCTAGAGATTTATTCAGATCAACACCAAATTTGGTATGCCTAATCTAAAGGCCTTTGCGATGTTAAATTGCGAAGATCTTGAGTTTTCGTTGAAGGGCGTGTCCGTGGCGGCCTGACGAATTTCGATGATTCGCCATGAAAAATGAAGTTGCTATAACTCAGACATACAATGTCCAATCTGCCCCAAACTTCACATGTTTGATAAGACTCCTGACCTGAACAGATTGATATGCCCATATTCAGTTATAGTCATAGCGCCACCTACTGGCAACAAGAAGTGACATATTTTACGCTGTAACAAACTACTCCGAGAAATTTTATGACATAATTTTTTTTTCAGTCACTCTATTCTAAAGGCCTGTGCGATGTTAAATTGTGAAGATCTTGAGTTTTCATTAAAGGGCGTGTCCATGGCGCCATCACAAAGTTCGATGTCTCGCCATGGGAATAAAAGTTATTGTAACTCAGGCAAAAAAAAGTCCGATCTTGCCCAAACTTCAAATGTTTGATAAGAGTCCTGGCCTGAACACATCTGAAGGCCAATATCCATTGGGTGTGGCAAAATGCCTCGATAGCGCCACCTATACATTTTCAACGGAGTGCGCCTCGAGCTACATTTCACGTACATGTACAAAAATCGGTACACACATGTAACACACCAATACCTACAAAAAAGTCTCTTGGTACGAAATTCGAATCCCAACAGGAAGTCAGTTATTTTGAATTTTCTCTGCAAAGTTTGTGTCGTTTTTGCCATTTTCAGGGGTTGTACTTTAACGAACTCCTCCTAGAGATTTATTCAGATCAACACCAAACTTTGTCAGTGTAATCTAAAGGCCTTTGCGATGTTAAATTGCGAAGATCTTGAGGTTTCGTTTAAGGGCGTGTCTGTGGCGGCCTTACAAATTTCGATGTTTCGCCATGAGAAAGGAAGTTGCTATAACTCAGACATACAATGTCCAATCTGCCCCAAACTTCACATGTTTGAGAAGACTCCTGACCTGAATATATCTACATGCCAATATTCAGATATCGCTATAGCGCCACCTGCTGGCAACAGGAAGTGACATGTTTTACGCCGTAACAAACTACTCCTAGAAATTTTATGACATTTTATAATTTTTTTTGGTCAGTCTAATCTAAAGGCCTTTGCGATGTTAAATTGTGAACATCTTGAGGTTTCATTAAAGGGTGTGGCCATGGCGCCGTGACAAAGTTTGATGTCTCGCCATGGGAATAGAAGTTGTTGTAACTCAGGCATAAGATGTCCGATCTTCCCCAAACTTCACATGTTCGAAAAGAGTCTTGGCCTGAACACATCTGAAGGTCATTATTCCACTATAATCATAGCGCCACCTGCTGACAACAGAAAATGGCTTATTTTACACTAACTTAAACTTGCAATGTCCAATCTGCACCAAACTTCAAATATTTGGAAAGGACTGAAGAAATGTACATGCCAAAATCCAGTTATAGTTATAGCGCCACCAGCTGGCAGCAGGAATATTGGCACATATAAATGACTTTGACATATTCCTCTTATATTTACCACATTAAACGCATATTTCTCGCCGTTCGCTGTTTTACAAAAGCCACCCGGTGGTGGTGAGCCCGGGTGCGAGGGCCCGTTCATCGCTGCTTGCAGCTTTAATTAGGGCCCGAGCACCGATGGTGTGAGGACCCTATTGGAATTGCTGTGTTTATTATTATTATTATTATTAGGGCCCGAGCACCGATGGTGTGAGGACCCTATTGGAATTGCTTCGTTTATTATTATTATTATTATTATTATTATTATTCTTCTTCTCCAAAATGAATCGCAATTTTGAGGGCCTAAACATGCTCGAAAAGTCACGAAACTTTGCACACGCATCAGAACTGGCGAAAATTTACATCTGATATGGGTTTCAGAAGTGGGTGTGGCAAAATGGCTCGATAGCGCCACCTATACACTTTCAGCGTAGTGCGCCTCGAGCTGTGTTTCACGTACATGTACGAAAATTGGTACACACATGTAACACATCAATACCTACAAAAAAGTCTCTTGGTACAAAATCCGAAAACCAACAGGAAGTCGGTTATTTTTAATTTTCTCGACAAAATGAGTGTAGTTTTTGCCATTTTCAGGCGTTGTACTTTAACGAACTCCTCCTAGAGATTTATTCAGATCAACACCAAACTTGGTATGCCTAATCTAAAGGCCTTTGCGATGGTAAATTGCGAAGATCTTGAGTTTTCATTGAAGGGCGTGTCCGTGGCGGCCTGACAAATTTCGATGATTCGCCATGAAAAAGGAAGTTGCTATAACTCAGACATACAATGTCCAATCTGCCCCAAACTTCACATGTTGGATAAAACTCCGGACCTGAACAGATCTACATGCCCATATTCAGTCATTGTCATAGCGCCACCTATTGGCAACAGGAAGTGACATATTTTACGCTGTGACGAACTACTCTAAGAAATTGAATGACAACAAATAGTTTTTTTCAGTCAGTCTAATCTAAAGGCCTGTGTGATGTTAAATTGTGAAGATCTTGAGTTTTCGTTAAAGGGTGTGTCCGTGGCGGCCTGACAAATTTCGATGATTCGCCATGAAAAAGGAAGTTGCTATAACTCAGACATTCAGTGTCCAATCTGCCCCAAACTTCACATGTTGGATAAGACTCCGGACCTGAACAGATCTACATGCCCATATTCAGTCATTGTCATAGCGCCACCTGCTGGCAACAGGAAGTGTCATGTTTTACGCTGTAACAAACTACTCCTAGAAATTTAATGACATCAACATTTTATTTCGGTCAATCTAATCTAAAGGCCTTTGAGATGGTAAATTGTGAAGATCTTGAGTTTTCGTTAAAGGGCGTGTCCATGGTGCCGTTAAAAGTTTGATGTCTCGCCATGGGAATAAAAGTTGTTGTAACTCAGTCATAAAATCTCTGATCTTACTTAAACTTCATATGTTTAATAAGAGTCCTGGCCTGAACACAGCCGAAGGCCAATATTCCATTGGTTGTGGGAAAATGGCTCGACAGCGCCACCTATACACTTTCAACGGAGTGCGTTTCGAGCTACGTTTCACGTACATGCACGAAAATTGGTACACATATGTAAAGCATCAGTACCTACATAAAAGACTCTTGGAGCAATATCCGAAACCCAACAGGAAGTCGGATATTTTAAATTTTATGAGCAAAATTTGTGTAATTTTTGCCATTTCCATGCGTCATATTTTAACGAACTCCTCCTAGAGATTTATTCAGATCAACCCCATATTTGGTATGCCTAATCTAAAGGCCTTTGCGATGTTAAATTGCGAAGATCTTGAGTTTTCGCAAAAGGGCGTGTCCGTGGCGGCCTGACAAATTTTGATGTTTCGCCATGAAAAAGGAAGTTGCTATAATTTAGACATACAATGTCCAATCTGCCCCAAACTTCACATGTTTGATAAGACTCCTGACCTGAAAAGATTGACATGCCCATATTCAGTTATAGTCATAGCGCCACCTATTGGCAACAGGAAGTGACATATTTTACACTGCGACGAACTACTCCTAGAAATTTTATGACATCAATGTCTTTTTTGTGGTCAGTCTAATCTAAAGGCCAGTGCAATGTTAAATTGTGAAGATCTGGAGTTTTCGTTAAAAGGCGTGTCCATGGCGCCGTGACGAAGTTCGATGTCTCGCCATGGGAATAAAAGATGTTATAACTCAGGCATAAAACGTCCGTTCTTCCCCAAACTTCACATGTTTGATAAGATTCCTGGCCTGAACACATCTGAAGGCCAATATTCCATCGGGTGTTGAAAAATGGCTCGATAGCGCCACCTATACAGTTTCAACGGAGTGCGCCTTGAGCTATGTTTCACGTACATGTACGAAAATCGGTACACACATGTAACACACCAATACCTACAAAAAAGTCTCTTGGTACGAAATCCGAATCCCAACAGGAAGTCGGTTATTTTGAATTTTCCCTGCAAAATTGGTGTTGTTTTTGCCATTTTCAGGGGTTGTACTTTAACGAACTCCTCCTAGAGATTTATTCAGATCAACACCAAAATTGGTCAGTGTAATCTAAAGCCCTTTGCGATATTAAATTGCGAAGATCTTCAGGTTTCGTTAAACGGCGTGTCCATGGCGGCCTGACAAATTTCGATGTTTCGCCATGAAAAAGGAAGTTGCTCTAACTCAGACATACAATGTCCAATCTGCCCCAAACTTCACATGTTAGATATGACTTCTGACCTGAACAGATCTACGTGCCCATATTCAGTTATAGTCATAGCGCCACCTGCTGGCAACAGGAAGTGTCATGTTTTACGCTGTAACGAACTACTCCTAGAAATTTTATGACATCAATATTTTTTTCTGGTCAGTCTAGTCTAAAGGCCTTTGCAATAGTGAATTGTGGAGATCTTGAGTTTTTGTTAAAGGGCGTGTCCATGGCGCTGTGACACAATTTTATGTCTCGCCAAAGGAAGAGAAGTTGGTGTAGCTCAGGCATAAAATGTTTGATCTTCCCCAAACTTCACATGTTCGAAAAGAGTCCTGGCCTGAACACATCTGAAGGCCAATATTCCATTATAATGATAGCGCCACCTGCTGGCAACAGGAAAATTGGCACATATAAATGACTTTGACATATTCCACTTATATTTTCGACTTTAAATGCATATTTCTCACCGTTCACCTTTTTACTAAAGCCACACGATGGAGGTGAGCCCGGGTGCGAGGGCCCGTTCATCGCTGCTTGCAGCTTTAATTATTATTATTATTCTTCTTCTCCAAAGTGAATCGCATTTTTGAGGGCCTAAACATACTCGAAAAGTCATGAAACTCTGCACACACCTCAGAACTGGCGAAAATTTACATCTGGTATGGGTTTCAGAAGTGGGTGTGGCAAAATGGCTCGACAGCGCCACCTATACACATTCAACGGTGTGCGCCTCGAGCTATGTTTCACGTACATGTATGAAAATCGGTGCACACATGTAACTCACCAATACCTACAAAAATGTCTCTTGGAGCAAAATCCGAAACCCAACAGGAAGTCGGATATTTTTAATTTTATGAGCAAAATTTGTGTAATTTTTGCCATTTCCATGCGTCGTATTTTAACGAACTCCTCCAAGAGATTTATTCAGATCAACACCAAACTTGGTATGCCTAATCTAAAGGCCTTTGTGATGTTAAATTGCGAAGATCTTGAGTTTTCATTGAAGGGCGTGTCCATGGCGGCCTGATTCGATGATTCGCCATGAAAAAGGAAGTTGCTATAACTCAGACATACAATGTCCAATCTGCCCCAAACTTCACATGTTTGATAATACTCCTGACCTGAACAGATCGACATGCCCATATTCGGTTATAGTCATAGCGCCACCTATTGGCAACAGGAAGTGACATATTTTACGCTGTGACGAACTACTCCAAGAAATTGAATGACAACAAATAGTTTTTTTCAGTCAGTCTAATCTAAAGGCCTGTGTTATGTTAAATTGTGAAGATCTTGAATTTTCGTTAAAGGGTGTGTCCGTGGCGGCCTGACAAATTTCGATGATTCGCCATGAAAAAGGAACTTGCTATAACTCAGACATACAATGTCCAATCTGCCCCAAACTTCACATGTTGGATAAGACTCCGGACCTGAACAGATCTACATGCCCATATTCAGTCATAGTCATAGCGCCACCTACTGGCAACAGGAAGTGTCATGTTTTACGCTGTAACAAACTACTCCAACAAATTTAATGACATCAACATTTTATTTCGGTCAATCTAATCTAAAGGCCTTTGAGATGGTAAATTGTGAAGATCTTGAGTTTTCGTTAAAGGGCGTGTCCATGGCGCCGTTAAAAGTTTGATGTCTCGCCATCGGAATAAAAGTTGTTGTAACTCAGTCATAAAATCTCTGATCTTCCTTAAACTTCATATGTTTGATAAGAGTCCTGGCCTGAACACAGTCGAAGGCCAATATTCCATTGGTTATGGCAAAATGGCTCAACAGCGCCACCTATACACTTTCAACGGAGTGTATCTCGAGCTACGTTTCATGTACATGTACAAAAGTCGGTACACACATGTAACACACCAATATCTACAAAAAAGTCTCTTGGTATGAAATCCCAATCCCAACAGGAAGTTAGTTATTTTGAATTTTCTCTGCAAAATTTGTGTCATTTTTGCCATTTTCAGGGGTTGTACTTTAACGAACTCCTCGTAGAGATTTATTCAGATCAACACCAAAGGTGGTCCGTGTAATGTTAAGGCCTTTGCGATGTTAAATTGCGAAGATCTTGAGTTTTTGTTAAAGGGCGTGTCTATGGAGACCTGACAAATTTTGATGTTTCGCCATGAAAAAGGAAGTTGCTATAACTCAGACATACAATGTCCAATCTGCCCCAAACTTAATATGTTTGATAAGACTTCTACTCTGAACAGATCTACATGCCCATATTCAGTTATAGTCATAGCGCCACCTGCTGGCAACAGGAAGTGTCATGTTTTACGGTGTAACAAACTACTCCAAGAAATTTAATGACATCAACATTTTATTTGGGTCAGTCTAATCTACAGGCCTTTGCAATGTTAAATTGTGGAGATTTTGAGTTCTTGTTAAAGGGCGTGTCCATAGCGTGGTGACAAAATTTGATGTCTCGCCATAGGAAGAGAAGTTGTTGTATCTCAGGCATAAAATGTTCGATCTTCCCCAAACTTCACATGTTCGATAAGAGTCCTGGCCTGAACACATCTGAAGGCCAATATTCCATCATAATGATAGCGCCACCTGCTAGCAACAGGAAAATTGGCACATATAAATGACTTTGACATATTCCACTTATATTTACAACTTTAATTAATTGCATATTTCTCGCCGTTCGCCTTTTTTACTAAAGCCGTTCGCTGGCGGTGAGTCCGGGTGCGAGGGCCCGTTCATCGCTGCTTGCAGCTTTAATGAATATTGTTCTGTGTATGTGATTTCAAAGTCTTGATGCTTCGGATTAACCTGTTGATTGCCGTATCCCTTAAAACCTGAGTGCCAGAGGGTTACTGTAAATGCATGTGCCCGCTGGGCACAGTTTACCTGATGCCACCGGGGTGGCGTTTGCGCTGATGGCTTGAGCCCGCCATCGCTGCTTGCAGCTATATTTCTTCTTCTTCTTCTTCTTCTTCTTCTTCTTCTTCTTCTCCAAAATGAATCGCATTTTTGAGGGCCTAAACATGCTCGAAAAGTCCTGAAACTTTGCACACGCGTCAGACCTGGTGAAAATTTACGTCTGATATAGGTTTCAGAAGAGGGTGTGGCAAAATGGCTCGACAGCGCCACCTATCGTAAAAAAATCAACAGCCCTCGAGCTGTGTTTCACGTACATGCACGAAAATTGGCACACATATGTAAAGCATCAGTACCTACAAAAAAGACTCTTGGAGCAATATCCGAAACCCAACAGGAAGTCGGTTATTTTTAATTTTATGAGCAAATTTTGCATAATTTTTGTCATTTGCATGCCTTGTATTTTAACGAACTCCTCCTAGAGATTTATTCAGATCAACACCAAATTTGGTATGCCTAATCTAAAGGCCTTTGCCATGTTAAATTGCGAAGATCTTGAGTTTTCGTTGAAGGGCGTGTCCGTGGCGCCCTGACGAATTTCGATGATTCGCCATGAAAAATGAAGTTGCTATAACTCAGACATACAATGTCCAATCTGCCACAAACTTCACATGTTTGATAAGACTCCTGACCTGAACAGATTGATATGCCCATATTCAGTTATAGTCATAGCGCCACCTACTGGCAACAGGAAGTGACATATTTTACGCTGTAACAAACTACCCCGAGAAATTTTATGACATAATTTTTTTTTTTTCAGTCACTCTATTCTAAAGGCCTGTGCGATGTTAAATTGTGAAGATCTTGAGTTTTCGTTAAAGGGTGTGTCCATGGCGCCGTCACAAAGTTCGATGTCTCGCCATGGGAATAAAAGTTATTGTAACTCAGGCATAAAATGTCCGATCTTGCCCAAACTTCACATGTTCGATAAGAGTCCTGGCCTGAACACATCTGAAGGTCAATATTCCATCGGGTGTGGCAAAATGGCTCGATAGCGCCACCTATAGAGTTTCAACGGAGTGCGCCTCGAGCTACGTTTCACGTACATGTACAAAAATCGGAACACACATGTAACACACCAATACCTACAAAAAAGTCTCTTGGTACGAAATTCGAATCCCAACAGGAAGTCATTTATTTTGAATTTTCTCTGCAAAATTTGTGTCGTTTTTGCCACTTTCAGGGGTTGTACTTTAACAAACTCCTCCTAGAGATTTATTCAGATCAACACCAAACTTTGTCAGTGTAATCTAAAGGCCTTTGTGATGTTAAATTGCGAAGATCTTGAGGTTTTGTTTAAGGGCGTGTCTGTGGCGGCCTTACAAATTTCGATGTTTCGCCATGAGAAAGGAAGTTGCTATAACTCAGACATACAATGTCCAATCTGCCCCAAACTTCAGATGTTTGAGAAGACTCCTGACCTGAATATATCTACATGCCAATATTCAGATATCGCTATAGCGCCACCTGCTGGCAACAGGAAGTGACATGTTTCACGCCATAACAAACTACTCCTAGATATTTTATGACATTTTATAATTTTTTTTGGTCAGTCTAATCTAAAGGCCTTTGCGATGTTAAACTGTGAACATCTTGAGGTTTCATTAAAGGGTGTGGCCATGGCGCCGTGACAAAGTTTGATGTCTCGCCATGGGAATAGAAGTTGTTGTAACTCAGGCATAAGATGTCCGATCTTCCCCAAACTTCACATGTTCGAAAAGAGTCTTGGCCTGAACACATCTGAAGGTCATTATTCCACTATAATCATAGCGCCACCTGCTGACAACAGAAAATGGCTTATTTTACACTAACTTAAACATGCAATGTCCAATCTGCACCAAACTTCAAATATTTGGAAAGAGTCATGGCCTGAAGATATCTAAAGGCCAATATTCAGTTATAATCATAGCGCCACCTGTTGTCAATAGGACACCTCATGCCTTATACTAACTGAAACATTCCATGTTCAATCTGCACTAAATTTCATATGCTTGATAAAAGTGCTGGACTGAAGAAATGTACATGCTGAAATCCAGTTATAGTCATAGCGCCACCAGCTGGCAGCTGGAAGATTGGCACATATAAATGACTTTGACATATTTCTCTTATATTTAACACATTAAACGAATATATCTCGCCGTTCGCTGTTTTACAAAAGCCACCCGCTGGCGGTGAGCCCGGGTGCGAGGGCCCGTTCATCGCTGCTTGCAGCTTTAATTATTACTTGCATTTGCCTCCTGTCCTTTATCACGCCGTGACAGATACTGATCAGACAACACAACGACAAACAATTCACATATCTCAATACAATTGTCATTGAAGACCTAGAAGCTAAATGGTGCTTACACAACAAACCAAACAATTATTAAGCATGCTACATAAAACGTAAAAGCAACAATTATTAATAACACTTACAGGTTGTGATACGGAGGAGGAAGCTGATGCAAATACACTTGGAACTGACCCTGTCAACACACCCATGTGGGGCCCATAAGGGATGGATATGGGCTGGTGAGTGGGCCCCATCTGGGCTGCCCAGATGTGGCCCAGTTAATTTTGTCCGGGGGTTCCATGGTGGCCCCATGTGGGCAAGCCCAGATGGGCTGAAGGTGGGCTTCACATGGGCCCTAGCTAAAACCCACTTGGGCAACCCAGGTTTCTCCCATCTGGGGCCCACACTAGCTGGGCCCCATGTGGGCTGATTATGGGTCCCTGCTATTATACCCATATGGGTAATAACCATTATTATTATGGGCTAACAAATTCATTTTGGGGGAATTGGAATTTGAACAAATTCAAATTTTCATTCTTATTTTACAGTCAGCCCATACAGTTCTTTAACAATTGTAAGATGTTAAAATTTTTGTTACACAGCCAATATCCCCGGACCCACCACATTATTAGGCTTTTAAATCAATACAGCCATAACAATTTATGTAAAAAATACTTTACAGATGTTTACTTTAGCTCAATATTACCAATGGTATATACATAATTTATGGTTCTTATTCGCCATTTACCCCTGTGAGATAACAATTATGATCATATGATCGTTTTTTTTTTGTGAGAAAACATGGAAATTCAATTATAAAAAATTTAAAAAATACAAATAAAAAAATAGAAACAAGATTTTTTATCATTATTGGTGCTCATTTCTTAGAACTTTATTAGAACAGGTGAAAGTGCTTGAAATGTAACAATTTTGTAACTTTGTGTGTGAATAGCAGGTGCAGAAAAAAAACATACGCGCACACAGACAAGACACAGCAGGCCCAGTTAGGAGGACACAGTTAATAAATAGCGTAACTTTTTCTTTTAGCAAACATTGAAAATGGGTCTCACAGACCCGAATGCCTTGGGTTAAACAAGCTAAAATAACAAGGATACCAGTAATACAATTAATTACATTTTATTTAAGTAAAATTTATGACAACATGCTTTTGCACAGTGTTCCCTCACTGTCACAAACAGAATTAGTTTCTTTCCACCTCAAATGAGCCTGAAGCCTGAAGTCCTTGTTGAGGGGTTGCCTGTCCCCCTCCCCCTCCCGGTCCCTAGCACCAATGAGCCACTTGGAGACCACCTTCTCGGCATCTTTACGGGTGATTTGGCTGGTCATGGCGTTTTTCTTTAAGCCTCCTTCAAGAAACAAATATAACGGTGACTTACTTCATATGTGACAACACAACTCTCATCCAGGACTGTAAAGACAACTATGTTAAAAAAGAGCTATATAAATTAAGATTATTATTAGAAATAACACATTCTCTTGAACACACAAGCTAAGCAACTGAGAGACATGTGCGAACACACTGCTCAGCCAGGACAACAAACGCTTCATTCACAATATTTAAAATCGACATGTTTATAACGTTAGGGTATTGTGACACCTTTCTATTATGGGTACAACTTAAAACATTATCCACATGCACACCTACCATATATTACTTCATACAGTTTTAAGCCCTTGAACTCTCTCTTCCCATTTCGGCCCACAAAGTTATACTGCCTGGATAGGCCATGGTCTAGGAGAAAAGTCATCCTTTTTGTGGCCTCGTCAACAGTCCCCCCCACTATGTCAGTCACAGCTGCAACCTGAGGGGGAACAAAGGCAATACAAAGCAAATTTATCTACAGTATATTGCTCACTGGAGTAAACCACTCAACATGAAAGAACTGCCAGAAGCATGGGTGTGAGCTAGGCGTGGAACGGTACATGTATTCGTATTGAATCGAAATGGTAGGGGCATCACTACATTGATTAAAAAATAAAAATAAAATGTTTTTAATGGTAGTATTATTTTATACAGAAATAAAGTATTTATAATTCAGATGAGAATAAAGTTAGTGTTAATTAAAATGAAGGAAAACAAATATATTGATCTGAAATATAGCAAATTAATTTTAAATTCATTCAGATACAATTACCAAACATATCTCAAGGTATTTTTTTGTCTCTTTATTAATTTAATAAACTAATTATCTAAAACTTGTCAAAAATTGTCAGTGCACTACAAATAAACTGGTTCTATGCCTTTATTAATAAAACTTATTTAAAAAATACAAGGTTTAAGACATTTATTTTACTTTGGTGGTACAGCCTGAGACATGCAAAAAAAAAAAAAATGGCTTGTACATTTTTTTTTTTGCTTTTCCCTCCATTGTACCGAACTCGTACTGAACCGTGATGCCTGAACCAAGGTATGAACCAAACCGTGACTTTTGTGTTCTGTTCCACCCCTAGTGTGAGCACACTTGGGAAGTTTCAGATCAAATTCACTGCAAGCCCCCCAATAAAATTTAATTGAGTTGCACTACCCTAGACTTAACATACATACCAGTTCGGACATGAAGTTTGGGTTTGCCAGTTTTTCTTCCATGATTTCCACATCCCTAACTGTCTTTAGGGGGAAACCCTCGGGGGTAGAAGAGAAGGTGGTGCCGATGTTGCCATGCTGTTGTAGAAGCGTTTGTAACATCCTCCCCTGGATTTTTTGTGTCTCTTTCATCTCCTCAATCAGTGTTAAGATGCGAACAAACATGTTGCCCCTGATTTGTCTTTGAGAGGTTTCTGGTGGCATGGTGACGTGGTGATGGGTTGAAACATCAGGCCATCTAAGGTTACCCAGAGGTGGTGGAAGTGTCGGCCTAGCAGATGATGGTGAAGAACTGAGGGTGGATGGAGGCGGTGCAGATGTCTGCACAGACCTGAGGGTGGATGGAGGCAGTGGAGGTGTCTGCACAGACCTGAGGGTGGATGCACTGTACAAAAATCAACACTGTAAAAATCTCGTACAACAACAACAACAACAAAAATCTTAGTACTAATTTCCACTAGCTTTTTCTTTTTGACTCAACTTTTGTAAATAACAGTACGAACTGAAAATAAGTTGTCTGTGATACAAAAAAAAAAAGTTTAGTTGAGTCAACTTGACATTATTTGTTTTCTGGAGATGTGCCACTATTCTGTAACAAATCTTTTAAAGTTGAGGCAATTCAACATTTTGTGTCTATTCGAAACAAAAGTTCTTATTAAGAATAAACAGGTTCAGATGTTCTTTTTTGTCAGAAATAAGATTAGTGATTTATTCTAGTTTATGAGGCTGAAAACTTGATCATCTTGGTTTCTTTCTTTCTAAGCAACAAATTATGTGTTTTGCTAAACACTGTTCAAAGACCCCAAACTCGCACAAAAAAAGCCAAGAATCAAACCACCCAACCAAAGGAAATGATCATCACCAAACTGGTAAAAAAATTTACAGTGTGGAGGTGATTACCTGAGGGTGGATGGAGGTGTAGGCCTGATTTGGCTGCCGGACCAATTGTCATCATCCTCATCCTCACTGGACAAAATCACTCGTCTAGAAATTTATAATATACAAGCACAATCAATGAGTTAAAGCACTTTAAAAAACAGTTGGTTAAAAAAAATATATACATACATTTTGGACAACAGATGATACCACTATACACAGGGTTCGTACACATTTCCACCAGAGAATTTCCATGACTGATCTATATACAGTATGACAACACTCTGGGTACCAGAGAGACACTCACATGGATCCTTAGCATCTGTTCCAACACCCCATTCCCCCTTCAGGCATGCACACATCCATTTGTATACATCTCTTTTAACCCTCTAAACATGTGATTGTTACTTTTATTAATTGATTACATTTAATTTTATTTATTGGTTAATTGTATATCTGTTGTCTACCTCCCTCGTTTTGACAGCTTTGAGCCAAATACCGTATTTTTCGGAACTATTAGTCACACCTAAGTATAAGTCGCATCAGTCCAAAAATATTTCATGACGAGGAAAAAAACATATATAAGTCGCACTGGACTATAAGTCGCATTGATTTAGAACTGAGAACCAAGAGAAAACATTACCGTCTACAGCCGCGAGAGGGCGATCTATGCTGCTCAGTGCTCCTGTAACCTATCAGATTGGCTGCATATTTATCTACCTGCAGTTTGTAATCTGCAGAATAGGATTTTCTTTTGGGGGCATTTTGTTTGCATTCAGTCTTTTTCAGTTGTCTTTAAGTTAATGTTTCAGTTAACAGTTTTCAGTTAATGTTTTCAGGGGTATGCTACAGGACCACTGAGCAGCATAGAGCACCCTCTCGCGGCTGTAGACAGTAATGTTTTGTCTTGGTTCATTTCTCTTGGTTCATGTCAAATTAATTTTGTTAAATAAGTCGCACCTGACTATAAGTCGCAGGACCAGCCAAACTATGAAAAAAAGTGTGACTTATAGTCCGGAAAATATGGTACACTTAACAAAACTCCCACAAAACTTGTCCTTCCTGTGTCATTGGGAAATTCAAATTTTCATCATCCATTTAGTAGTAGTAGTTCAAATACCCTCACCTCTTTTTGCGCTTCCCCCTTCCCATATTCTCTGTAGAATCAGATTCGGTTGGTACACCTGTGTTCTGTTCATACTCGACTAATTTTGTGTGGGCAATTTCATACGTTGCTTTGGGAGACAGACAAATGAGTGGCAATTAGTTTCATTCAGAGCTAATTTAAACCGAACCAACAGTGAACTCATCATGTCAGATAATCTCATACAAATGGACACCTTACCGACTTTTCTCTTGACAGTCAACTTGTATGTCGCCCAGTCAGTGTGAGGGTCCTGTTGCTCTATGACCGCCTTTGCCATGTTCATCCTTGCTGGTGGCCAGTAGCATTCATCCTCCTCAGGCCCGATAAACCACTTGGTCGGTATAACTGCCAATCCTCCACTATTTATAAATTCAACTATCGCGAAAGGTAACATGCTTAAAGAAAAACAAATACATACAAAAAAATGTAAAACAAACAATAAAAAAAATAATAATAATAAATAGCACACTATTGCAGGAGTGGCAATGCCACGTATCCAGTCTTGAGTGGCAATAACACCATTTTTGTTTTTAACTCCTCCACAGGTAACAGCTGCAAGTCTTCAGATAAATTAAAAACAAAAAGAATTCCAAGACATGATGAGTCCATTAGATAGGTGAAAAAGGATTTGGCAGTTTCAAAGAAATTACACAGGACTTTAACAGTTCCAGAATGTGACAAAATGTTCCGCACAATAAGAATCCTTCCCCCTACAGAAAAACAGTCATTGCCACGAGAGGAGGAGATCAGTGTCTGTCCATCATTGTAACGCCTGTATTGTTCCCATGTTGCAATTGAATTAATCAATGGTCCAGAAAAGTGGAGCTGTTTAAGTGGGCTGAAAACTGATGTGGTCTTTTGGCTTGCCACTTTCTGCTTCTCATGGATTCGCCTGACGAGTTGTTGGACAGGGTTTTGAGGCCGACTGACAAGTTTTTTCAGTTTACCTAAAAATGTCTCAAAGGGAAAAGCTGAAACACTATCTAACGGGCCGAATTTTCGTGCATCTTGAGCTAGGTGGATCAATGAATGCATGTTATAGCTGACAAATTCAGCGCCATAAATTGCAGCAAAATCTGTTACAAAGAGTTTCAAAATCTCCTCAGCATAGTCACAATTGTCAGGAGAACATAAGGCAGGACTCAGAAGAATTCTCATAGATACCGATAGAAGTAAAAAGTTTCTGTACATTATACTGGGTATATTATTGAGGAGAACAACAGGCGCAGTGTAAAGTAAAAATTGCCGAAGCTCTGTAGCTTTCCATGTGCTGAATTCAAACAAGGATCGTGGTTTCCTTGCAAAATTGCTAGGTAAATTTTGCCTGATAGAAACCATATATGCTGACATTACAACAAAAAACTTCATAGATTGCCTGCATTTCAGCGGCCCCTTCAACCAAAGAAATATTAACTTACGCATTGCCCCCAAGCAGACAAGGTGCATATAATCTAACACAAAACTGGTAACTAAACCTATACCCAGATCATTTAGGGGGGAGGCTGACAGTTGGTGCTGTTGATAGCCTTGCCTACCAAATTGCTCATCTGTCCTGAGCTCTGCTGATATTTCAGGATAAGCCACCTTCCCATTAATGTACTGGCCTTTTTGAGTGCACCTCTCACACCCATAATAGCCCGTATGGCCTTTGGAGCATTTAAGAAAGGCACGAGCAGGTGCATCACAAATAAAAGCATCGGGTAATGGTACCCTAAAATGTACACCATTGTACACAATACCACTCTGAGAAACGGCTTTCATATCTACAATTAATTCTTGTAAACACTCTTGCACATTTGCAGGTTTGGACGCACCAGAGTACACTCCAATTACAAAGACACTACACTCTGGAATTTCCTTAATCATACCCAGAATAGGCCACAGACTCATACTGGAGCTACGGAATAAGGGCAATCCATCGATGTTAATTCGAAGTGTGAGAGTATCAGTCACATTTGCTAAATGTCCTAAAGATGTTAGTTCAGCTATGAGAGCATTTTCGATTCCAAAGTGGTAGTAGGACCCCCCAGCCATATTCGCCACATTGCAAGATCTGTCAGTTGACATAAGAGTTCTGCCATCCATTGGGATATCAAGACCCTTTCTCCTTAGGATTTTAAGAAGTGCAGACAGCGCTGTTTGTGGTATGTTGAATTCTGCAGCCCACTCTGCAAGCCCATGCAAATCATCATCATTATCATCTTCCAAGTCAGAACATACATCTCCATGCAAATCACAGTCACTATCACAACCAGGCATATCACCTGGCACCCGGTTTTCAGAATCCAAATCATCAAATGAGGAAATGTTAAAATCATAAAAAGAATCTGAGGAATTTTCATCTTCTAAATCATTTGATGAATTCTCAAAACAGTTCTGATCACAAGCATCGTAGAAAGTGTCCGTGGAATCTTCGCTTTCAGTATGCTCTAACAAATCATCCAGTGAGTATTCCTTTTCAGAATCATGTGCCAACAAATCATCAATCATAGACTCCTTTTCAAGGAGACGCAAATGTTCCTCCACTTTCGCTGATATTTTCCTCCTTTTAGTTCTTTCTGAACACTCCATTATTTCTATAAAAAAAAAGAAAAAAAAAAAAAGCATTTTAGTTTTTAGCTATGATTACAGGGGATCAGGAATGACAAACTCTAGAGTACAATTGCAAATCATATAGTTTGGTGAAGCTGGTATTAATGTGGCTGATTTTACCATCTGTTCTTCTAGTAGCCTTCAATTTGATAAGTAAACTATTTGAAAGATAGCATTTATCTCTCTGTTAAGGGCTAGTGATGTGTCGTTCTTGAACGATTCGTTCATTTTGAACGAATCTTTAATGTGACTCGGGAAGAACGAGTCGTCTCGGGGAGTGATTCGTTCAGTCACGCATGCGCAATATTCTATAGGTTCTGTAGTAGTTCACCTGTTTCAGTCAATGCAGTATGAGCCGGAAAGAGAATTGATTAGTTCGTCTCATGAGTCTTTCGGGTTTGAGTCGTTCCTTTATCACGTGACACCCCCATACACTAAACCAATGCAGTATGAGCCGGAAAGAGAATTGATTAGTTTGTCTCATGAGTCTTTCGGGTTTGAGTCGTTCCTTTATCACGTGACACCCCCATACACTAAACCAATGCAGTATGAGCCGGAAAGAGAATTGATTAGTTCGTCTCATGAGTCTTTCGGGTTTGAGTCGTTCCTTTATCACGTGACACCCCCATACACTAAACCAATGCAGTACGAGCCGGAAAGAGAATTGATTAGTTCATCTCATGAGTCTTTCGGGTTTTTGAGTCGTTCATTAATCTTATTGCATTGTAGTTTTGTATTGTTTGTAGTGTGATCAACGTTTGCGTAAGTAGTAGATGTGTTGGGGAAGTAACACGTAACATTTTAATTACATTTTGCTAAAATGAACGAGATGAACGAAATGACTCGAAAAAAGATTCGTTCATTTTGCTGAACGAGACTCAAACGTCCGAGTCGGTAAAATGATCCGAACTTCCCATCACTATTAAGGGCTAACCCTTTACTATCGTGTTTCAATTGATTTTGTTTAATATGCGCGAGGGAGAGAGAGCCAGACAGCGCTCATGCTGTTTGAAGACGGCGAGAGTGCGCGCGGCCGGGCGGGGCTCTCTCTCTGCTCGTTCGTGTTTGAAGACGGTGAGAGTGCGCGCGCGCGGCTGGGCGTGTTTCTCTCTCTCTCTGCTCGTTCTTATATTCGCCCAGCAGTCATTCACCGATCAAATGGCGGGACAAATTTTTTTTGCTATGGCGGCCGCGAAAAAATGTAGGAAAACCCCTGTATCAGTCAGCCTATGTAGCTAACGTGCATGGCAATATGGAACTTTGGAAAACACTGTCGATTAATCCACAATATTAAACGACGCATTAAACAATTCACATATTTATTTAGATGAATGAGTCCCTTATTACTATGGAAAACCCTTCCACGTTGCTATTTGTTCCATTTAAGAGGTGAATTCGTAGTGCAGCAGTTAAACTCCGCTTCTCTGCGTGCTCCCGCGGCCAGGGGATGCAAATCCTCGCAGCAATGAGTGCCTTGGCACAACACCCTAGCCGATAAAACATTGCTGACATTCAAATGGACTTTCATCAGTGTTTTTGCTTTAACTTTAAATGCAACAAGTGCAAACATTAAAATGCCACCAGATGGTAAAAGCGGAGAAATGGACATTTTAGAGCTTTTTTTAACAGCTTGCTAACTATGCCTGTTCGACTGCCTTGCTAACAAGTTCACAATCAAATCCTTCTAAACAATATATTCAAATCAACCACTCAAAATAAGCTATGCATGATATTGACTTAATAAATTAAACTCGTCTGTTCAACGCATGCTTTAACCAGGTTTAATGAAAAGCTAAAAGCTAGTTCCTGGCCTCTTAACTAATACTTTCCAAAAAAGCTTTTGGTTAACATACATCATACTGTAAAATCATCCCCTGTTTATTATACATTGAGGCAGATTCTTACCTGTCTTTTGGCCACACGACACCGTAATGGATCCTTAATGGACAGCAGACTCAAGGCGGCAAAATTGTTGCTGGGCAAACTAATTTTGCTCAGTGATGGGGGTGGAGCTTTCCGGATGTGCGCTGCACACAGTGCGCACTGCTTACTTTAGGTTTGAACATTTTGTGGAGAAACCTGCTGTGGCAAACTTGTCTGTTGAAAGTTGTATAGTGCTTCAGACCACTATTAAATTGCTATGGCTTCTAAATAGCTTAATAGTCTAATAAAATTCATATAAAAAGTGACCCTAGCCCAGTGGCTATTGTTAAAAAAAGCATCCATGTCTGACATAATTAATTTTGAATATATTATATATAAAAACATAATATCTTAGGAGTGGAGCCCAGCTGGAGCCCACTTAGTTTAGCCCATCTACTGCTCATGTGGGGCCCAACAACAAAGCCCACTCTGAGCCCATGCCCAGCCAAAGCCCAACTAGCCCAAGTGAGGCCCATGTGGGACCCAAGTGGACGTGTTTGCAGGGGAACCTTCCTTCAATATCAGCCGGCTCACGAATCCAAGTTTGATTGCATTAAAGTTGGTAAAGCAATCGTCTTCAAAATGGCGTGAACAAAGCACAAGGCTCGGACTATACTTCTGTGGTACAGTTGTATATATGAATTGTAGCCACTTAGTCTTCAAATGCTCATCCTTGGGCAGATGAAAAAAGTTTGCTTTTGAGTCGCACTTCAGAACACAGTGTCTCGTCGCCATGATGTTTTCTAGTTTTCACTGGCGTCTTGGAGCGCAATAAGTGGGCGTATCGTATTCAAATAACTTGACAAGTTGACGTCATCTAGTCAGAGAAAAAGCTTCGGTCTTCTAATGATTCATAAAAATGACTCAGAGTCGACTCTTACTTTTGAAAGACAATAACTTTATATACGGTGCACTGTCATATTTCAAACTTTGCAGCATGTTTTTGTTCACTTAGATCTATGTTACACACTACATGAAAGGTAAATTTCAAAATTCCATGATAGGTGCTCTTTAATACATTTATTAGTAGGAGTGTGACGAGACAATTATCCCAGGAGAGGAGACACAAGACTGGGTCCACGAAAACAAGAGGAGATTTTTAGACTTTTTAAAATAAATCCTCAATGATAAATATATAGGGAAAAAAAAACACAAAATGCAAAAAATGTAGGTGCATTTTGAAATCACCTTGTACTTTATGAAACTAAACTTCTATTTTAATGAATTATATGCTGCAATAAACAACATATAAACTAGAACTGCACGATTCTGGATAAATTGAGAATCATGTTTTTTTTATATATAAATTGGAGATCACGATTCTGAAGAAAAAGATTAGAAAACTAAACAAAACAACAATTTACTAGTGGTTCTGACAAAATGTTCATTGCTTAAGTCTTTTTAAAAATATATATTTATTTGAAAAACTAAAAAAAAATAATTTAATGAAGGAGTCAATTCATAAAGACCTGTTTCATAGTTGGAATGCTTCAATAACAATTTTTGGTACAAATACGTGTACTGTTACACCCCTAGTAAATGCTCTGTGACTGTGATGTGGTTTAATACGTGTGCGTTGAACATTCAAGTCATTCTACACTAAAGGGTGGAGCAGAGTTGCCATAGAAATGGGGAGGCAATACTGCAACTGACAAACAGTAAAACATGCTACTGATTTCACTGCTTTCAGGTAAGTTTAGTCACTAAAATCATACAAATATTACATACTGTTCCTGACACTTTTCTTACTTGTAATTGACAGGTTTCTGTTGAATGCTTCATAGAAATAGTTTTGAAAATATTTGTTTGTTTATTAAAGTTTTTATCAGATTTTAAATGTTTTGCTGGTAATTTGACAATTGGGGATTGAATACTGGTTAATGTATTTAACGTACATTTAAGTACTACATGGCTAATTAGTAACATATTACAAGGATCATGAATATTGGTTCAATTGATTCTCCACAACAGATGAGAAGCTCAGAGATTTCATAGCTTGTTATGTTCCTAGATTCCTCCATGCTGATGGCCTGCTGCACCCCAGCAGATTTGGAGCGAACCTCCTCTCAGCCAACATCTTCAAGATGCTATTAACCATATGACTAGTAAGTCAAATCTCAAACATACAATACTGTTTGAAAGTTTGAGGTTGGTATGATTTTGAATTTGAAGATCAGGGGAAATTTTTATTTTGTCTTTTAGAAAACATGAAAGTATCTTCTGTAGCTTCTGAAGGGTAGTACTAAATGGAGAAAAAAAAAAGATATTTAGGCATAATAAGAAAAATGTAAACATCTCCATTCTGTTCAAAAGTTGAAAGGTCTATGTAAACTTTTGACTTCAACTGTATTTTTTAAATTACTGTTAATGTTTTAATGTGTTTCCAGCGGTTTCTCAAAGGGGAAGGGCTAGGCAGTGGAATTCTTAGTATAGTTTACATCCCAAAAAGTCTGTTAACAGCTCAACCGTATTTAGACAAGGTAGGCTAAATGATTGTTAAAAGTACTAAATTGAAAGAATATCACAATGTTGTTTCAGTGATTTAAATCAAATGTCCTCAATATATATTACAATAATATTTTGTTTTGAAACAATAAATGAGTGGATGAAAATGTGTAACTGTAAGGAAAGCATCAGATTAGGTTTTGAAAGAATGTCTAGTGGTGCTACAAGTGTTGTCAGTTTGGATTTTTGTACTAAGAGTTTTGAAAATATGCACCAAAAACAGTACCAAAGCAAATTATATATATATATATATATATATATATATATATATATATATATATATATATAAACTGTTACTGTGAATTAACCATTTACATACTGTAGATTAATTAGCACATAAATACAACAAAATGCTCCTCTTATAGTTATTTTTCTAGCTGACTGATGATCTTATAGACACCAAATGTTTATTGAGGTAAATGTATATTACTGTCACGGAGACGAACCCCGTGATTCCCGCTACTGGCCAGCAGAGGGCTCCATCTCCTGAATATTGACTCTCACGCACCCACACTCACTTAAACTGATTCACAACTACAATACCCATCATCCCCGTGCCTCGGACTCTGATCATCACACAGGTGCAGCTTATTTGTACGGCTATATAAGCTGCACAACTCCATCAGTCTAACGCGAAGTCTTGTTTTGCTCCGGCTGACATTTCCAAGCGTTATTTCCCGTGTTTGATTTCCTGTTTACCAGTTCTGTTTGTTTGCCGTCTCTTGAACCATTGCTGCCCGCCTCTTGACCTTGGATTGTTTATTGGACTCTGAATATTGCCTGCTACCCCGATCTATTGCCTGTGTTTGACGACGATTCTGGTTACCTCTACTGTTGTGTTTGCTGGTACTGATCCCTGCCTGTACGACCACGAGTTGTTCAATAAAGCTTGCAAGATGGATTCCCCGTCTGGTGAGGACTTATTACAGAAGACTTCGCCACAACCGAATCCAGCGGCTTACGATCATCTGTGTGCTACAATGGCCGCCCAGGCAAGTCAAATCGCTGCTAACCAGCATCAATTGAATCATTTGACTTCAATCACTGAGGAACTGGTAAAGGCTGTTCAAAACCTCCACAGCACTGCCGTGACGTCACCACCACCGGCAGCGGCCACCATTGCCCACGCGGCAGGAACGCCAGCGCAAGTTAATCCACGACTGGCTTACCCGGAGAAATTTGACGGGGACTCTACCAAGTGTAAGGGCTTCCTACTGCAATGCTCGCTGTTCGTTGAGCAACAACCCACCCTTTACGCCACTGATGCTGGTAAGATCGCCTTCGTTTGCTCATTATTAACGGGAAGAGCTTTGGAATGGATAACGGCTGTATGGCGCGAGGATGGAGCAGCGTTCACCACTTTCACTGACTTTCTGGTGCGATTCCGTGAGGTGTTTGATCACCCCCGAGAGGGGAAAGGAGCGGGTGAGCGTCTGCTTGAATTATCGCAGGGAGGATTAACAGCAGCGGAATATGCCATGAACTTTCGTACACTGGCTGCTCAAACGTCATGGGTGAGTGACACGCTGAAAGTATTGTTTCGCAAGGGGCTTAATCACGAACTGCAAACCGAACTCGCTTGCCGTGATGAGGGGAGAACTCTGAGTGATCTCATTTCGCTAACCATCACCATTGATAACCTACAACGCTCTCGCCGTGTCAGCGCTCAACGCCCCTTCCCCGTTACGACAACACGATCCGCAGAAACTACAGAACCCATGCAGATCAACTCCTATCATCTGACGGTTGAGGAACGTCACCGCCGCATGTCTAACCGACTCTGTCTCTACTGTGGCGCTCTGGGACATCAACGAATTACTTGCCCGTCACGTCGATCTTCTTGTACTCCTAAATCGGTGAGTGGATCTTTTAACTGTGTCTCAGTCCCTCTGGTAATCAAGACTAACAACGTTCGTGTGGCTACCACTGCTCTACTTGACTCAGGAGCAGCTGGGAATTTTATCTCTGAAGAATTTGCCAAAAGGAATAACATTTCTCTAATTTCATGTACAAATTCTCTGTCTGTAGCCACAATAGATGGACGCCCTTTGGGGTCTGGATTGATTACTCACCGCACTCAAGAACTGCAAATGTTAACCGGTCTGCTACATCAAGAAACCATTCAATTCTACGTGCTCCCTGTATCTAACACTCCTGTTATTTTGGGCTTGCCCTGGCTCCGACTGCATGACCCTCAGGTGTCGTGGAGAGAGGGACAAATTCTTAGATGGAGCACCCAGTGTCAGAAATCATGCCTTCCGACCATCTCTCCCATGACTGTGCAAGTCGTCACGTTAGACTCGGACTCTACCAGCATTCCCAATCTGCCCAAGGAGTATCACGATCTCGCCACCGCCTTCAGCAAGGTACAAGCAAACACATTACCACCACACCGCAGTCACGATTGTGCCATTGATCTAATTCCAGGCTCATCACCACCCCGGGGCCGAGTATTTCCATTATCCTTACCCGAGTCAGAAGCTATGGCCAAGTACATCGAGGAGGAGTTGGAGAAGGGGTTCATACGTCCGTCCACCTCTCCTGCTTCAGCTGGCTTCTTCTTTGTCCGTAAGAAGGATGGAGGTTTGCGCCCTTGCATCGATTATCGTGGACTCAACGAGATAACAGTAAAGTTTCGCTATCCACTTCCACTGGTGCCCTCTGCATTAGAACAGCTACGAACTGCACAATACTACACCAAATTGGATTTGCGCTGCGCATACAACCTCATCCGCATTAGGGAGGGGGACGAGTGGAAAACAGCTTTCTCAACCACCAATGGGCACTACGAATACCGGGTGATGCCGTTCGGACTGGTCAATAGTCCTTCGGTTTTCCAATCCTTTGTCAATGACATCTTCAGAGACATGCTAAATAGGACTGTTATCATATACATTGACGATATCTTGATCTATTCAGATACCCTGGAGGAACATATCCAACATGTGAGAGCTGTGCTGCAGCGACTCATTGAACACCAACTCTATGCCAAGGCGAATAAGTGTGAATTCCATACCACCTCCACCACCTTCCTGGGGTACGTCATCAGTCCAGAGGGGGTCGCCATGGATGAGAGCAAAGTCAATGCCGTTCTCAAATGGTCCGAACCCAAAACACTAAAGGAACTCCAACGCTTTCTGGGGTTTGCTAATTTCTACCGCCGTTTCATCAGAAACTTCAGCTCTGTGGTCAGTCCCCTCACGTCAATGGTCAAAAAAGGAACCCATCGGCTACACTGGTCAGAGGCTGCTCTCCAAGCATTCCAAGAACTAAAGAAACGGTTTGTGACTGCACCCATACTCCACCATCCTGACCCATCTCTTCAGTTTCTCGTCGAAGTGGACGCCTCCAACACTGGTATCGGGGCTATTCTCTCTCAACGCCAGAGTTCTACCGCTAAACTCCACCCATGTGCCTTTTACTCCCGCAAACTCAATGCTGCTGAACGTAACTACGACGTAGGAGACCGTGAACTCCTCGCTATGAAGGCGGCCTTCGAGGAGTGGAGACACTGGCTGGAGGGGGCCAACTTTCCTTTCACTGTACTAACAGATCATAAGAACCTTGAGTATTTGCGTTCAGCCAAGCGCCTCAATCCACGGCAGGCAAGATGGTCATTGTTTTTCTCCCGATTCGACTTCTCAGTTACCTACCGTCCGGGCTCCAAGAACACAAAGGCAGATGCGCTATCCCGTATTCACGAAGATGAACAGATCTCCTCCGAACCTGAATCTATACTCCCTCTCAAGGTAATCATTGCACCCGTACAATGGGACATCATGACACTTATCCAACAACACAACTCTCAACATGCACCTCCAACAACTTGTCCTCCTGATAAGGTTTACGTACCACCCACTCTACGCGATCAAATACTCAACCACACGCACTGTTTGCCCGCCTCCGGTCATCCAGGTATCACGGCTACATTCATCTGCTTCAGAACCGGTTCTGGTGGGAATCATTACCCAAAGACACCATAGCCTTCATCCAACAATGCCAAACCTGTAATGCGCACAAGACTCCCCGCCAATTGCCAGCCGGATTACTCCAACCACTCCCCATCCCACAACGACCTTGGTCCCACCTGGCAATAGACTTTATCACTGATCTACCTGTCTCTCAAGGTAACACTGTTGTTCTTACTGTGATTGATCGATTCTCCAAAGCCTGTCGCCTTATTCCTCTACCCAAACTGCCTACTGCTCTGCAAACTGCCGAACTACTCTGTAACTGGGTCTTCCGTCTCTACGGACTACCGGAAGATATAGTCTCCGATAGAGGTCCTCAATTCACATCCCGTCTCTGGAAAGCCTTCTTCCAAGCCCTCGATGTAAACGTAAGCCTGACCTCCGGTTACCACCCTCAATCCAACGGTCAGGTCGAAAGACTCAATCAGGAACTCACCCGGTTCCTGAGATCATATTGTAGTTCCAACCAAGAAGATTGGGCACGGTACCTCCTTTGGGCTGAGTACGCACAGAACTCCCTGGTCAAGCCAGCTACTGGTATAACTCCCTTTAAGTGCATCCTAGGCTATCAGCCTCCCATGTTTCCCTGGTCCGGGGAACCCACCGACGTACCTGCCGTCACGGACTGGTTGCAACGCAGTGAGGAGACTTGGAACCAAGCTCACGTACATCTTCAACGAGCCATCCGCCATCAAAAGGAACATGCTGACCACCGTCGGCGTCCTGGGCCTGTATACCAACCCGGACAATACGTGTGGCTCTCTACCCGAGATCTCCGTCTCCGACTACCCTGCAAGAAGTTAAGTCCAAGGTACGTGGGTCCATTCAAGATTACACATCAGATCACTCCTGTTTCATTCCGTCTTGCATTACCTGACACCTATCGCATCTCTCCCACTTTTCATGTATCTCTGCTCAAGTCCGCTGTGGCCCCTGGAGAGGAGGGAGAGGGGAGGTCCCGTGAGCAGAGTCCCCAGCCCGTCCAGATTGAGACTGAGGAAACTTACCAGGTGCGAGAACTTCTTAACTCCAGGCGTCGTGGACGCATCCTGCAGTATCTGGTCGACTGGGAGGGGTACGGTCCGGAGGAACAATCCTGGGTCAATGCTGACAACATACTAGACCCCAACCTCATCACTGAGTTCCATCGGTTACATCCGGAGAGACCGGCCCCTCGACCACGCGGTAGACCCCGACGTCATCTACCATCTCGCGCCAGGAGTCGCTCGCAGGGAGGGGGCTCTGTCACGGAGACGAACCCCGTGATTCCCGCTACTGGCCAGCAGAGGGCTCCATCTCCTGAATATTGACTCTCACGCACCCACACTCACTTAAACTGATTCACAACTACAATACCCATCATCCCCGTGCCTCGGACTCTGATCATCACACAGGTGCAGCTTATTTGTACGGCTATATAAGCTGCACAACTCCATCAGTCTAACGCGAAGTCTTGTTTTGCTCCGGCTGACATTTCCAAGCGTTATTTCCCGTGTTTGATTTCCTGTTTACCAGTTCTGTTTGTTTGCAGTCTCTTGAACCATTGCTGCCCGCCTCTTGACCTTGGATTGTTTATTGGACTCTGAATATTGCCTGCTACCCCGATCTATTGCCTGTGTTTGACGACGATTCTGGTTACCTCTACTGTTGTGTTTGCTGGTACTGATCCCTGCCTGTACGACCACGAGTTGTTCAATAAAGCTTGCAAGATGGATTCCCCGTCTGGTGATGACTTATTACAATTACGTTGCTTGCAGTGTTTACAAGCTTTACACGTTTTCTGCAATTTGAAACTGTTGTAAGGTAGGCTCTCTTATAAAATAGCTGATGTTAATTCATGTTCATTATGTACTATAGTAGTAAAGAGAAAGGTATGATAGATTCACATGCTGCTTGACACTAATTCGCGATCGTGCCTGCTGGATTAAAGAGCGCCAAAACTGTATTTATTGTTTGAATTTCGTTATGAATTTGGAATAATTTTAAAGCTGATACTTTGTTTTTTTATAAAGTAACAACACACAAAGCTTTTTGTGATTACTGGCTGGATGGCAAGTGCGCTTCAAATAATAAAGTGCATGCATTAATATAACAGCACAGAATTAAGATCTTATTAAGAAGAAACCATATTATTAATGATTATCAACAAGAGTTGTTAACGTTATTGCCAATATCCACACAGCTGACAGCTTTACCTGTTGTAGTTTGGTCAAGTTGTGCACAAAATAAACACTGTTTTTCAGCACTTTCTCTTCAAGTCTCCATCTCTCTCTCTCTCTTGCTGCTCAACTGAGCTGTGTTTATCAGGTGTCTGTCAGCGCAGCTGTTTGAAACTTTTTTTTCTACTAAAACTTTGATGCGCATCGTCTTAGTTTAATGTGCGAACATAACAAAAGATGTGATCGCAAAACAATCAGGAAAAAATGCATTACATGCACATTTTTAAGTTATAACATGTAAATACATAGGCCTAGTTGCCAGTGGCGACCTCAGCAAAAACTTCACTCGCAATTTAATATTTATGGCAAATGTGACCGTTTTAGTCGCAGTTTCGAGCCCTGTTACCATTTTCTAAACCAGTGGTTCTCAAAGTGTGGTACAAATAGTGGTAGTACTACTCGAGTACTCTAGTGGTATGCAGAGGAATCACTACATTAAATGTAAATTTATGTTAAAATACAATACATTTCAGTTTAATCTTTATTTATTTTTTTTTACATTTAAATACAGATTTATTTAACTTTTAGGTAATTTTAATTAAATCATTATTTAAGTTATTTATTTACCTTTATGTAAGCACAGTGCAGTGTTAATTATCAAATTGTGACAATGTTAAAAACACTAAATGAAAAACTTTTTTTCTGCATTTTACCTCTGCTCTAGCTTGTTTCCTTCTAAGAACCTGAAACTGCATACTAAATATTGTTGGCTTTGTGACAGATTGCTTGTTATGTTCCTAGATTCCTCCATGCTGATGCCCTGCTGCACCCCAGCAGATTTGTAGTGAACCTCCTCTAAGCCAACATCTTCAAGATGCTATTAACCATATGACTAGTAAGTCAAATCTCAAACATACAATAATGTTTGAAAGTTTGAGGTTGGTATGATTTTTAATGTTTTTGAAAAAGAAGCCTCTTCTGCCCACCACAGTTTCACTTATTTGATTAATACAGTAAAACTGTTATACAGTAGGTGGACATCCAAAACGTTGCTTCTACCGCCGCTCGTACCGCCGCCGCGGCGTCTCCAAAGTGCATTTGCAGCTTTTGACCGCTGAGTGGCGCTTTAATCACAAATTTTCAAACAAGCGCATCAAAGCACATTTTCGCAAATAGACGACAGCTTTGCCTCGCTGATGTGTTACATTTGACGGCTGCAGTCAGGGAAAATGAAAGAAAAACACTATAGTTAAAATATTTAATATTCACAGATGAAAGTTTGGTAATTATGAAGTTATGTGCATTTCTTAGAACAAATTCAAGCAGGATAAATGTCAAGCCTGTGCCTGTGCTTATATTTTCTCTAAGCTACAAAGTATTACACCATATTTTAGATTTGACACATTTAATAGGTGTGCAGTATTATTTATATAATATGAATTATGTGTTATATTATTCAAAATAAATTGTGGTTTACTTTGCATCAGAGCATTAAAAGTGGTAGCCTATTTTAGTGAGCTTGGCTACATGGATTTATATGCAAAATGTCAATATTCTCATATATTAGGCCTATATTTTAATTTATATTTTAAAATTCCTTTAATAAAACAACATGCATTTTTGTTATTCTTTACCTGTCCTTTATTTTGACAGACCACTTCTTGGGAAAATATATTTGTCTGTACACTGATTAAGAAATTGTTGCGTGTTTTATAAATTATTTTCTTTATTTTAGTAAAACGTGAGGCACTGTATAATTTCGTTCCCATTATTTAGGCCTAATTAAAACAAGAAACGAATAAATTAAACCTGCACGATTTAGCTAAATCATTGAAAGTCTAAAGAATGGACGGATTAATAAAACGTTCTCATATTTAAACTCAAGTTCTCTCATTATAATCAACAAAATACACACAATGTAATAGGGCTGTGCAAAAAATCGAATACGATTTTCATGCGCATCTCTTCAGTAAAGACGCTCCTGTAATTAGTAGTATATCTCCAGCACGTGCGTTCAGATCAGGGTTGCCAGGTTTTCACAACAAATCCTGCCCAGTTGCTTCTCAAAACTAGTCCAAAACTAACCCAATCGCGTTTCCAGGAGGTTCCCCGATAAAAATTGTATCCCGGGGTTAAAATATAAGTTTTTTCTCAGGGTTGCCCTGGTAATATTCACATTTTAGGTGCTAAATATCACATTATTGGTATTGGGGTCGCTTCAACCCGTGAACATGAAAAACAACCGCAGACTTGGCAACACTGGTTGGCATTTACTACACAGAGCCGTAATTCACTGACAATCTACACAAAATCGATTTTAAAATCGCAGGCGATTCTTTCTCGATTTTGAAAGCGATTTTGTGTAGCTTGTCGGTGGACTACGGCTCTGTGTAGTAAATGCCGCTCCACCTGAACCAGTGTTACCAAGTCTGCGGTTGTTTTTCATGTCCGCGGGTTTGAAGCGACCCCAATACCAATAACGTGATATTTAGCCCCTAAAATGTGAATATTACCAGGGCAACACTGACAAAAACGTATATTTTAACCCCAGGATGCAATTTTTATCGGGGAACCTCCTGGAAACGCGATTGGGCTAGTTTTGGACTAGTTTTGAGAAGCAACTGGGCAGGATTTGTTGTGAAAACCTGGCAACCCTGATCTGAACGCACGTGCTGGAGATATACTACTAATTACAGGAGCGTCTTTACTGAAGAGATGCGCATGAAAATCGTATTCGATTTTTTGCACAGCCCTACAATGTAAATAAGAGCTTCATTAATTGACAACTTCAGTGATTTTAAAGGGAGCCTTCTTTACTTGCTTTCATATAATTTAAGTAAAAAAATAAAATTGCAGCCGCATTTAAATGCAGGTGTGTAAATTTGTCTGCGTGCAAGATTTGCGCGGCGCAAGTCATGCTGAGTGCACGCGCAGCATTTATTCTTATTTGTTTTATCTTCATTACAAATCTTGTTTGGTTTTATTTTGGATAATTGCATGTAAAAAATAATTTACGTTGTAATGCATATGCAAAATGTGAATTATTATTCATATTCAAGTGTTTGTGCGAAAATTATTAATGCGCATGCAGGACAGGGAGGCGCCCTCTAGATCACTTGAAATTTTTCCTGATAATGAATTAACTTAAAATCGTGGTGTCTCACATACATGAGAAATATATCTACAAAAAGCTTGAAATGTCTTTTAAACGAATCAATTCAAAACGAAAGCATTATGTAATCTGTGAAGGTTGTATTTCTCTTTAAAGGCGAGTCCATGTGGATCAAGTCAGCACTGTGAATTTCATCTTGCAGCTGACAAGAAAACATTTGTTTATTAATAAATAATTAAAATGTCTCCTTTTTTACAATTATTGGGCTACTTCTGCCTGTGCTTTGTGGCAAACTTAATGCATGTGCTTGAGCGAAGAATATATTAAGGTTCATTGTGGATTATAGATGTAAATTTAATATAAACCTCTGATTAGTTGAATAATGACAAATGAAGGACTAGTAACTAGAAAAATCTTACGTGGGAGGCAGACCTATTAAATACCCTCTAGACATCTCTGTTAAAGCTTTTAAAGCATTTTATACATTAAAATTTGTTACTGTGGGTTAACAGTAATTATAATTATTATATACTTAGGAACAGAGTCTGGGCCTAATCTAGGCTATCCAGGGTTTTTTATTTTAATTTATTTTCATTGCATCTGAAAATGACTTTGTGCAGCACATTCACTTCGCACGCTCAACCTGCCTCGCGCTTTACTCAGCTGTGGACGATTTCAAAATGTTTGATATAAAGGTTGATGTCCCATTTTATACAGGAATTGTTCATTTAAAAAAAAAATCGAATTATATTGTTAGTCTAAATGAACTTGTTAACAATATAATTAGAACTATTAAACATGCACTGTGACATTTTACCCTTTTTAACTTATAAACTCCTTGAGATTTTAAAGTCAGTTTAATAGTATTGAAGTTCAAGTTTTAAAAAAAAGGTTTTAATTGCTTAAATTATTTCTATGAATTGATAATATGTTATCAGGTTTTAATTGCTTAAATTATTTCTATGAATTAATATGTTATCAGGTTTTAATTGCTTAAATTATTTCTATGAATTAATAATATGTTATCATGTTTATTCTTGTAGATAAGTGTTTATTCTTTAAGAAAATAAGGGAAAAAATAAGGGACGGTCGAAATATTATTCATATTTGTTTTGGTTCACCTATTTATGTAGGCTACAATTATTCAAAAAAAACAAAAACAAATAAATAAATAAATAAAAATAAATAAAATAACAAAATAATGTCATTAAAAGTGCCATCGGCCTGAGTAAATTTGACCATTATAGAATTGTGACTTTAAAGGTTAGTGATTTAGGAGGTGAAAATACTGTGAAATTACAAATGGTATGGGATTTTAAAGCATAACAACCGAAGGTCTGTGAAACGTTAGCCAATAAAGCATTTTTTTTAAACAATGGCGCTTAAAGTTTTGAACTAAAATATTATTTCAACCATATAGCCTGTGAATAAACAAAAAACATACTTTTTAATGAAAGAACACTGCGAGAGTGTAGGTTGCTTCTGGTGTTTGGATTTGTACTTCAATATAAAGAGGTCCAAGTTAAGGAATAGCCAACACGGTTTTTTTTATCTCTCTCTCTCTCTCTCTCTCTCTCTCTCTCTAACTCTCCATTTAACAGCATTAACTTACAATGAAATACATCTTCCTTCAGGTAGATTGAATGTTTTTCTGTCTTGCTAAATATTGGGCTCATGATCAGTAAGTTGTATTCGCTCAAATTGATTTAGTTAAATCAAAACTTGCGGACTGCTCTCTGTGAAGCGGGAGCAGCTGACGGAGGACTCCACTTGGTCTTAAAGCCTTCCGCAAACGCTACATTCACAAATAACAATGATTTCCGTAAAATAATGATTAATTATCAATTGATAATTTGTTATTATTTTGGTCTAGTGATAATAATAATATGGGCTGCGGGAAAATAATGAATAAAAAGAGTAGGTCTGCTGTGAGTGCAGGCATGTTTCACCCCAGTAACATGACAACACACAGTTCCTCTCAGCCAAAAAACAGACCAAATTCAGTTCAGCTGGAGGGGGTTTTGGGGTAGTTCTTTATAGCTTGTGGGGGTCGAGATAAAGGTGTGAATCTCTTGGTCTTTCATATGCACAGTGTCTTATGAGGGTATCAAACTTGCAGAACAGGTTTAGATAGGACGATTGCCTGGTCATTTTGGTTTTAGGGCAACTTTGAAGAAAGATTTTGATCCACTTCAAATGTTGACTACTGTACAGCGCAATATAGTTTATTGGTTATTATAACTTAATCTCAGAGGTAGTTGCCTTAACTCAAATAAATAAATAAATAAATAAATAAATAAATAAATAAATTCGCAAATTGTTGCGTTAATTTTATTTTGTTTCGTCTAAACAATATTTTTTTAGACTATGAAATATAAATTCTCACAGAATTCTCTTTATGTTTTTCTAAATCCCAAACAGAATCCAGACATCAGTATGATCCGTCTATGATGTTTTATAGGCTTTTTTAGATTTGGGAATACACATGCGTTACAGACATGACAAAAACATTTTTGGAGTTTTTGGAGACATTATTATGATTATTATTATTATTATTATTATTATTATTATTATTATTATTATTATTATTATTATTTTGTAGCCTATTTACAATGCACAAACCAGAAGCAACAATATCTGCAGAGAAGGGTTGGCCATTCTCAAAACATAAAATATCAATTTTATTTCAATTTTCGTTTTTGTGTTTCAGAGGAAAAATCAGTGTTAAGGCATCTCTCTGTTACCGACCGTTCTGAAAGAAGAATTTATACAAACGCGTATAAAATGTTTTAAAAGCTTTAACAGAGATGTCTAGAGGGTATTTAATAGGTCTGCCCCCCACGTAAGATTTTTCTAGTTAAGAGAATACTGACATTTTGCACATGAATCCTTTTTTTTTTAACTTGAACTTCAATACTATTAAACTGACTTTAAAATCTCAAGGAGTTTATAAGTTAAAAAGGGTAAAATGTCACAGTGCATGTTAAATAGTTCTAATTATATTGTTAACAAGTTCATTTAGACTAACAATATAATTTGATTTTTTATTTTTTTTTAATGAACAATTCCTGTATAAAATGGGACATCAACCTTTATATTAAACATTTTGAAATTGTCCACAGCTGAGCAACGCGTGAGGCAGGTTGAGCGTGCGAAGTGAATGTGCTGCACAAAGTCATTTTCAGATGCAATGAAAATAAAAAAATAAAAAACCCTGGATAGCCTAGATTAGGCCCAGACTCTGTTCCTAACTATATAATAATTATAATTACTGTTAACCCACAGTAACAAATTTTAACCGATTAATCGCCTGTTTTCGTTTGCTGCATTTTTTATTTATTTATTTTTAAACAGGCTAAAAAATAAATATAAAGTTAAAATAAAGTTTGTGAGAGGAAAAAAAAAATATATAAGTAATGTATAAGTTGCATTTTATTACATTCAGAAATAATAACGGCTGGCCTAATAATGTCATAATGTGCCAACAGGATATTTTTAGTTCCCTTCACTTTACAACAAATCCTTTAAATTTAACAAATTTATCAGAACAGAACAAGAATTAAAAATATTCAATTCTAATGGATAAATAAAATTGCAGTATATAATAATATAGGCTTAGCTATAAACAAACAAAAAAATAAATGAATAATAATTTAAAGCGAACCATAAGGTAAGGTTGGGCTCTCAATTGGGAGAAATCCAAACGTTTTCATATTCGTGATGTTGCCTATTTCAAGCTTAACTATTATTCATTAGGTGAAATAGGCTTTGTAGTTCACGCATGTTTCAGTATCAACGAAAATAAATAAATAATAATAATTCATAATTAGCAAAAATATGCCAAAGTGGACCGCTGCTCGCGCCGAATGGCACGGTGAACGGCTACTGTTTCCAATGAATGTGCGCGAGGCACCAGCGCGATCAAACAGCTGAAACAGAAAATACAAAATTTTTGGTCACACAGTAAAGGCAAAATTTCAAAAATGCAAAGTGTTAGCAGTTTGAAAAATCAAGAATAATAACAGAATTAATAATAATTATTGCTAAATGCTGGACCGTTCTCATTTCGATCTGCAAATGGAACCTGAAGGATTTTTTTTAAACCAAGAATGAACCGAAATGAAAACATTTAGCTTTTTATCCGTATATATAGGCCTTATATTTAATGACTGTTTAATAACAATAGCAAGCATAAGATCCTTTGTGTAAAGGTCTTCTTTTAATTTTTGATGAGTAGACTGTAGCCTAAGACTATCCTACATTTTGAAATTAACTCACTGTACATTTTTTAATGGTTTTTAAAGATGGTACAATGTTATATCATAATGTTATTGTTGTTTTACCTCCGCCTTTTATCTCATTTTACAATTACATTCAGTTCGCAATCCGTCTCTTTGCGCCACCTGGCGGTAGTTTCGCGAATGAATTTAACACGCGACTGATGCACGGCAGTAGTACCCATTTTGGTTGTCTACCATCTGTATAGTGAAATTAATACTGTTTTCTATTTTAATATATTCAAAGTAGTTTATGTGATCATTACATCATTACTCCAGTCTTCAGTGTCACAGAAATAATTTGAATATGGTGATTTGCTGCTAAAAACAGTTCATGACAACTCTCAGAAGTCCATGATACAATATTTATTCTTTTGTACATTTTAAAATTAAAATGAATCAAGCGGCCGGCTTGAGTGAGCAGAGGCGGGCGGCTTGAGAACAGCATGGCCAGCGGATTCTATGAAGGAGCGTTCGTTGGGCTCGCGGCAACCAATAATACTACAACGAAAATAAAAGGTACGCCTTCTTTCTTTGCGTGTACATCTGGGCGGTGTTAAGCAAATCTTCCCACATAGTGACGTAGAGATGTGGGGGCATGTTAGAACGAGCCGTTTTAGGGGGGTGTGGTTTACTGATAACTTTTATAAAGAATATCTCTTTGGATTTGAGACTTTAGTCTTTGCAACTACACAGATCTTCTTTATGCACCAAGAGCTTGTAACACTCCAAAGAGAAAGGAAAACTTTAAATCGCATCAAATGACCACTTTAATCTAAACTATTATTATTATCAATGTTGAAAACAGTTCTGCGGCTTCATATTTTTCAGGATTCTTTGATGAATATATATATTTTTTAAAGTACAGTTGAAACAGAAATGTTTGCTCTTACTTTTGATAATTGATTATTAGACTAATAATAATAATGAGACATGTTTATTAAGCAGCAAATCAGCATATCAGAATGACTTCTGAAGGATTATGTGATACTGAAGACTGGAGTAATGATGCTGAAAATTCAGCTTTGATCACAGGAATAAATTACATTTCACAATATATTCACATAAAAAAATGGTTATTTTAAATTGTAATAATATTTCACAATATTACTGTTTTTACTTAATTTTTTAACAAATAAATGCAGCCTTGCTGAGCAGAAGAGACTTTAAAAGACCATTTCAATTTTAAATGGTAGTGCACATTACAGTTATGATGCTCCTCCTTCTTAAAGGTATAGTTCACCCAAAAATTTAAATTCTGTAATTAATTACTCCCCCTTATGTCGTTCCAAACCAGTAAACCCGATAGCTCTCTGACTCTCCATAGACAGCAAGGGTCCTACCACTGTCAAAGCACAGAAAGGTACCAAGAACATCAACAAAATAGTCCATGTGACATCAGTGGTTCAACCTTAATTTTATTAATTTACCAGAATATTTTTTATGCACAAATAAAACAAAAATAATGACTTGTAAAGTGCTTGTAAACAAGGCGCAGCGCATGTGCATTCTATGTCAGCAACACCACACACATACATCGTGATACTCTCCATAATAGAGCAAACTCTCCCAGAGAAGAAATCATTGCATAAAGTCATTATTTTTGTTTTCTTTGTGCACAAAAATTTTCTCGTAGCTTCATAAAATTACCGGTTGAACCACTGATGTCACATGGATTATTTTAATGACATCCTTGAGCGTGGTAGTACCCTTGCTGTCTATGGAGGGTCAGAGAGCTCTCGGATTTCATCAAAAAGAAATATTTGAAATTTCTGTTCCAAAGATGAATGAAGGTCTTACAGGTTTGGAACACATGAGGGTCAGTAATTAATGACAGAATTTTCATTTTTTAGTTGAACTATCCCTTTAAATCAGGGGTGTCAAACTCATTTCCCTTGAGGGCCGCAGCCCTTTAGAGTTTAGTTTCAACCCTGCTCCAACACACATACCTTATAGTTTTCAAATAAGTCTGAATGACTTGATTAGCTGGATCAGGTGTGTTTAATTAGGGTTGAATCTAAACTCTGCATGGCTGTTGCCCTCCAGGAACTGAGATTGACACCCCTGCATTAAATGAGACTGTGGCATATGTAGTCCATTCTATAGAGACTATGTCTGTTCCTCGAATACTGAGGGCAAATAGTATGTTTTCCAAGGCATCTAAACATTCTGATTGTGATTAAACCAGATAGTAGCAAAATAGGCATAAATAGGGTAAATAGCAGCTATGATGCTTGGCTTGTTATGAGGTCACAAAACACTGGACTATTGATAATAATGAGGATATATCAAAGTCCACTGAAGGAAGTAGAGCTTTTGTTGTTGTTGTTGTATTTTATTCCTTAACTATGAACTAGCCTTCCTCATAATGTTTGGGGCTCTGGCACAATCTTTTAATTTAAATTAGATTAAATTACACAATTTTAGCCAAGTATTCACATAACACATCTCATAACCTTGCACTCCAGTTATATGTGATGAAATAAATCATCTTTTGTCTGAAATTATATGAACAGCAGCTATGCTAATCTTTCTCCTTTTGCTTTCCTGTTTCTATATCAGAATGCTCATCCCAGGGTTACTAGAGATTACGCCAGCTCCAGTTTGGATTATTGCAATGTTTCTGTTATCTGTAAATTAACAATATTTACTCTTTCTCTGAGTTATGTGCACCTATATGTCCCCTTTTATTTGCAAGCAATACTCCGCAGGATGAGGCAAAATGAAATTATGACTTTTGACAAAATGGCAAATATATATATATATATTTTTTTTTTTTTTTGCAGTATCAAAATGACAAAATCTGTTTTGTGTCATGCAGCAGAATTTTCCTGACAGATAAACTGGGTATCTCTGAGAAAGAATAAACATTGTTCTTTTACATATATTACCAACATTGTAACAATACAAAAGTGGATTGAAAATTGTTGAACATACCCTTTAATAATGTTGAAGGATATTGTTTAACTGAACACGACTAGAGACTTTAGTAAGATTTTATGAGAAAATATTTTAGAATTTGTATCATATAATTTAAACCTTTTTATCTGCTGTAATTATTGTTTTCCCAGTTTTTATTTTGTTAATGTACCTCTTGTATTATTATAACTCAGTTTTTGCCATGAAGATAGTCAGCTCTTTGGATTTGAGACTTTAGTCTTTGCAACTTCACAGATCTTCTTTATGCACCAAGAGCTTGTAACACTCCAAATAGAAAGGAAAAATTTAAATCACATCATATGACCCCTTTAAGCAGTTAAATGAGATTAGAAAAATTTCCACGGAATTACACAATTTTTCCCCTCTTTTACTATTGTTAATATTTATTTTTATATTTTGTTGGCTACATACTAGGCTACTGTTAATAAATATGCCACAGCTTGTCAGTGTAGCATTAATGGATTGATCGTGATTAATGTTTCCTGCTTTGACATTACAGAGACTGATGAACACACTCAGCTCCTTATCCAGTGGAGAGTGGCTAATGAAGCCCTCTTCACTGGAAGGCGTAATGCTGTCATCAGAGGTTTTGAGTAAGTAACACTGAATGCAGTAAATACTAACATTTAAAGCAGAGGTCTTACTGCCTTGTTTTTATGCTTGATTTCTATGCATTTATTGTGACAGAGCTTTTGTGACAGAGCAGTGTAAGAAAAAGTGAAGAGGATGTTAAAGATCATGATGAAGATGTTTATTTCAGCATAGCAGTGACAAAGTACATCTAGTACCTTTGGTTCAACGGAGTCAGAATGAACCACTGTAACGGTGGTTCCCTAACTATTGGAAATTAATTTAAAAGTTAATTTCTCAAAATAATCTTCAATTCGGGCGCCAGGCAGACGTAAATCCACCATTTACACACACATAGATGTCAATGTAATGAAACACACACAAAAAAAATTCCATTTCATCAAATTGTAATGTGCAATATCAAGATGAAAAACACTTTTACAGAAAATCAAAGGCATATACACAAATCAACTCCCGTGATGTGGTGCATCAGGTACCAGCAATTATTAGTCCATGGGGTAAAGAGTTTGTTTCTCAAAAATAAAAAAAATAGCAAAACACTTCAATAATTTCAATAATCAAACAGACAAAATCAAAATATTCAAAAAACAGTTCAGAATCAAAGATTTAAATGTTACCCCAAAAAGAAAACAAAAAAGATAAAGCTTTGAAGGCAAAGGAGAATGTGTGTGTGTGTGTGTGTGTGTGTGTGTGTGTGTGTATATATATATGTGTGTGTGTATATACAGGAGCTCAGCAGACGATCACAGAAGCGCTAGGAACCAGCAACTCTCTGTCGTACGTGTCAAGTAACGCTCTCAAGTCGGCGTCAGACACACAGGATCAAACAAGTTCAGCAGGTAAACCATTCCTGCCCTCTCACTGCAACTCAACACGTCACCATTTTCCCCCCGCTTCTCCTTCCACTTCCTCTTTTATTCATCTATTTCCACTCATAGTCCTTCACACCTTTCTCCTGATTGGCTCTTACATTTGATATATTTAAAACAGTGCGATTTATTCCAAAACCGTCACACTCCCCCTCCCCTGGAAAAACAACCCATGGTTGCAGATTTGAGAGTAAAAATCTCAAAACTCCTCTTCTTCATCAGAGGTGTCTTGGAATATTTTTAGGAGTTTTTCCTTGCTTTGGGTCTCTAATTCTTCAGCTGTCGGGTAACACGGTTTCATATTGCACACATGAATTGTGCGGACATCCTCCCCAGTAGTCTCCAGTGCCACACGGTAATTGAGTGGACCCAGCTGTTTTATTATACGGTAAGGACCTCTCCATTTGCTGGCTAGTTTAGCAGTAAATTTAGCTTTTGCACTAGACTGTGGAAAGTTCCTGATCCACACACGGTCTTGTTCTTTAAATGTTACTTCTCGTCGATGCTTGTTGTAATTTCGTGTTTGTCTAACATGAGCTTTTTTGCTGTTTTCCATAGCTTTCGATTTAAGCTGAGTTAAACAATGAACAACATCATAGGCTGCCACATCAGGAGTGAGATTTTTACCTTGGAGGAGTTTGTCCATTGGACCCTGCAGCTTTCTTCCCAGTTGCAGTTCAGCAGGGGTCATTCCTATGGTCTCTTGGACAGCTGAATTGATGGCAAATCTGAACTCTGGTAAATATTGATCCCACTTGTTGTGATTTTCATCCAGGTATGCAACGATCATGTACTTAAGGGTGCGATTGGCTCTCTCAGTCATATTGGTCTGAGGATGGTACGCAGTAGTCAGTTTAGGTGTTACATTCCATTTTTCGCAGAGCTCCTTGAATACAGATGACACAAATTGTGTACCTCTATCAGACAACAGGAAATCAGGCACACCCCACCTGGTCAGAATTTCCTTCTTGAAAATGGCAGCAACCGTTTTGGCCGTGGCATTTCTCATGGGGAACATCTCAACCCAACGGGTGAAGTAATCAATGAACACTAAGAGATATTCATTTCGGTTGGAACTACACGGTAAGGGCCCCATTATGTCCACACCCAGCATTACATTAGGGTGAGTGACAGTGGGATGTTGCATTTTGCCAGCAGGTTTTTGATTGTCACTCTTGAGTTGTTGACATTTTATGCATCTCTTTACCCACTGCTTAACATCATTCCACATTCCTGGCCAGAAAGCCACTTCTTGAATTCTCTTATAGGTCTTAAATATTCTTCCATGACCACTCAAGGGGCTGGCATGATAATACTGAAGGATCTGTGGAATTAGGCTACCTGGAACACACACCCGATAATGCAGCTGGTTGTCAGCCAGGTGAGCTTTACGATAAAGCTTGTCTTCCAGTACCTCATATTGTTCTTTCGAGTTGAGATCACCTTCTGCCATGGTTTGTAATATTTTCATGATTGCTGAGTCTTTGTGCTGTTCTTCCCAGATCTTATCCAGAGAAATTGGAAGATCTTCTGACTCCTTGCGGCTGGCATACAAATTGCAACTGACACTGATGGGGATTCGAGAAAGCGCGTCAGGTGCCACGTTAAGCTTTCCCTTCCGGTATTCAACAATGAAATCAAATCTCTGCAGTCACAGAGCCCATCTGATCAAACGACTGGAGGTCTTTGTGGACCCCATCACCCACTGCAATGCAGAGTGATCAGTAACAACAGTAAACAACTTGTGTTCGAGATAATGCTGCCACTTCTCCAGAGCCCAAACCACTGCCAAACATTCTTTTTCTGTTGCAGAGTAATTTACTTCAGCTTTGTTCAAGGCTCTGCTAGCATAAACTATGACTTCCTCCTTCCCCTGGTCCCTCTGTGTCAACACAGCGCCTAGACCCGTCTCACTAGCGTCTGTGTAGACAATGAACGGGTGTTGTAAATTTGGGTGTCCCAAGATGGGAGATGTCATCAAGCTTATTTTCAACTGTTCAAAAGCATGCTGACAACATGGCGTCCACTGGAAGGCTTTGCCTTTCTTCTTCAGGGCATTAAGGGGTTCAGCGATCTGGGAGAAGTGTGGAACAAACCGGTGTTACCATCCGGCTAAACCAAGGAATCGCTGGACCTCCTTGAGGTTTCTTGGGACTGGATAAGAGCGAATAGCCTCAACTTTGTTGGGATCAGCAGAGATACCTTGAATACCCACGACATGGCCCAAGAATGTTAATTCCTGCAGACAAAATTTGCTTTTTTTAAGGTTGATAGTCAGACCAGCCTTTTCCAGCTTGTTGAGAATGCTCTGAATGTCAAGGAAGTGCTGTTCAATAGTTGGAGAATAGATGATAATATCATCTATATACACAAAGCAATTGTGACCACATAGTTCACCTAAAACGGTTTCCATTAATCTTTGGAAGGTGGCTGGAGCATTTTTCAAACCAAAGGGCATAACATTAAACTGAAATAATCCAAATGGTGTAATAAATGCTGTTTTTGCTGTACTTTCAGGGTTCATGGCCACCTGCCAGTATCCGCTATTCAAATCAATAGTGGAGAAAATAGCAGATCCAGAGAGAGATTCCAAGATCTCTGTGATGTTTGGTAGTGGGTATGCGTCACTTTCTGTAATAGCATTTACCTTACGGTAGTCTACACAAAACCGGAGACTCCCATCTTTTTTAGGGACAAGAACAACAGGCGAGGCTCAACCTGAATGGGAAGGTTCCACAATGCCAGCACTTAACATCTCTTCCAGTTGTTTTTCCACAACAGCTTGTTTGATCGGAGACATACGATATGGTTGCTGCTTTATTGGTACTTGCTGAGTGAGGTAAATATGATGTTGGAGAACATCAGTACGACCTGGTTTGAGTGCACACACTTGTGGATTGGCCTCTAGGACTTTACGTAGCTGGTATTTTCCATCAGCTGGTAAGTGGGCTTCATTCACAGCATTGTCAAAAAAGTTTTGGATGTCCATGTTATTTGTGCTGAATGTAAATTTGGGTTGAGGGGGAGGAACTCTGATTGGTATTCTCTTGGTGCTTTCCTTTCCTGGGTCTATTCACAGGTACACTTGCACTACCTGGTTGAAATGGGTAATCCACATCAGGAGTAGATTTGAAGGTATACATTTTATCAATTACATTTATCTGTAAGCCACTAAAGAAAATAAAATCCAGGCCAAGAACTACTACATATGCCAGAGCTTTGGGTGCTAGAACTGCAGCTGGTATGGTGAACATTTGGTCATGGAAGTTAATTGCGACATTCAGCCATCCAAGAGGAACCTCGGCTTCCCCGTTAGCCAAATACAGAGGCCCCAGTGTCCAAGGTTGGAGATCATTAGGTGATTGAGCAAGGGTCTTCCAGAGTGTCTCATGGATGAGGGTATAGCTTGCACCCTTGTCCACAATAGCTTTCCCCTTCCACGACCCAACACTGACAGGGACAATTAACTGTTGTGGTACACTGACAAGATTTTTAGGAATGGTAGAGGTACTTTTAGATGTGATAGTCGAAATGGGTTTATCTGGGAGTATTTGAGAATTCTCAGTGGATGTAGAAGTTATTGAATTGTTGGTTGGTTGGCCAGGCTGCTTGGATGAGTGGAAATTCCGTTTGTTGCTGTGTGGCTGATGACCTGAAACCGGTAGTTGTTGAGCTGGAGAAGTGAAATAAGGACAAGTACCTGGTGCATGAAATCCTTTACACCACCAACATTGTATGGTAGGTTGGGGAGAAGTAACCCCTCTAGGTTGTGCTACAACAGGTTTGGAACCAGCTTTACTGTCAAATTGCTTCTGTTGTTCATGGTCTTTCTCCAGCTGGTGACCCAGTCGAACCAACTCTTCCACGGTGGTTACACGGCTACGAAGGTGGCTGGCGAGGTAAGGTTTAATGTTTTTAAGGATCATCTTAACTATGTCTGCTTCAGTTAAACTTGGTTTCCATCTTTTACAGAGAGCTCTGTAGGTGAAGGCAAAATCCCTAATGGACTCTTTTTCTCCTTGAATCCTGTGGCGGACACGTTCAGCCAACTCATCTTCATAGTCCTCAGCTAGAAAAGCAGCAAGAAAAGCAGACTGAAACTCCCTCCATGTTGTAATAGATGATCTTGCTACTTCCCACCAGTCACGGGCAGTGCCATATAAAACCGTCCTGAAGGTGGCCAAGATGTCAGTGTCCACTAGAGGATGTACAGCAAGGAAGTCTTGACAACATGTAATATATAACAAAGGATCTGGGTCATCAGATGACCTTCCAAAGGTAGGAAATGTTAGCTTGATGTGGTCACTTTTAACAAAAGTAGTTGGGGCTGCTGGAGAAATTACTGTTGATTGAGGTAAGGGGTTGTGAAAAGAAATATCTGTTCCCCTCAGATCAGCGATTCTTTTTTCTTGACTTTCCAACTTAGCTTCTATTTTAGTTTGCAGTTCTTTCATGTTGGTGGACAATTTGTTGGTGAGTAAAGTCAATTGACTACTTTCTTTCAGCAGTTGACCATAATCACTCTGAAAGTACTGTTGAACTGCTTTAATGTCCTGCTGCATCTCAGACTGCAACTGTTGCCCCATGAAGCGCACTTCTGACACTAAGGTATTCTCCATCTTTTGGAGTTCCTTAGTCATCATAAATTTCATAGCCTTAATTGTCTGGTCTGACTCAGTTTCAGCTTGCTGCTTGTTTGTAGCTAAAGTTGTGGAAAGTTGTTGCTTGATTTCCTCAATCTTCCCGGCAAGGTGGGTAATCTGACATTCATGACTGGACGAATTTGATTTTAGTTCCTTGGTGAGTGCAATTACAGCTTTTTCTTGTTTGATCATGAAATCATGCAACTGATCCCAGTTACCTTGTGCTTGTGTGGTGAGATGACCAATCTCTCTTCCAGGTGTTGGAAGAGTACCAGGCAGGTCATACTGTACTCCTGAAGATGGAGGAGAAGGTGATGAAGCAATGGCTGAGGTTGATATTCCATGTGGTGGAGTGCATAATTGCATGGGCACTGGATTTTTCTGTTCCTGCGGGAAGCTTTGAGCTGGCGTACTACCACCTAATGGTGGAGATGCAAACTGCACACGGGCTCCTGGCTGCACCATACGACTAAACTGGGTGGGAGTATGACAAAAGGTAGGAACATAGGATTCCTGCGGGGCTTGATGGAGCACAGGTGGCCAATTAGGGGTGGCCACATCCGGAACGTCCATCTCAACAAAGGTTGAGTGTGGAGAAGGCTGCTCTGCCATGATTATGCAAAAGGAAATGTTATCAAAAATAAAAATGTTGTGATTCTATATTGTGTATGTCAGTGTATGTATCCGATATACATTGCCTTTCAATTGCTCAAATGTAATTCGCATTTCATACAATGCAAAGCAGTAAAGCAATTGTCCCCTAAATCTAATCAAAACAAATGTGAACAGCAAATTATAAGATAATTAGTCCCAGATCACACATTACAACATTTGATATTTAATGCGGTTTCATAAAGAATGTGGGGAAACCACAAAAAAAAAAAAAAAAATTAACAGGATTTCCACACTTCAATTCCAAACTTTCCCTTTAAATGACTTTTCAAAAACCAACAACCATTATTCAAGTACCAAATTCAAAAAGTCAAATTTACATTCAAAATTATTCACACTCTGAGGGGGTCCCTGTTCGGGCGCCACTTATGTAACGGTGGTTCCCTAACTATTGGAAATTAATTTAAAAGTTAATTTCTCAAAATAATCTTCAATTCGGGCGCCAGGCAGACGTAAATCCACCATTTACACACACATAGATGTCAATGTAATGAAACACACACACAAAAAAAATTCCATTTCATCAAATTGTAATGTGCAATATCAAGATGAAAAAAATCTTTTACAGAAAATCAAAGGCATATACATAAATCAACTCCCGTGATGTGGTGCATCAGGTACCAGCGATTATTAGTCCATGGGGTAAAGAGTTTGTTTCTCAAAAATAAAAAAAATAAAAAAATGGCAAAATTATTTCAATAATCAAACAGACAAAATCAAAATATTCAAAAAACAGTTCAGAATCAAAGATTTAAATGTTACCCCAAAAAGAAAACAAAAAAGATAAAGCTTTGAAGGCAAAGGAGAGTGTGTGTGTGTGTGTGTGTGTGTGTGTGTGTATGTATATATATATATATATATATATATATATATATATATATATATATATATATATATATATATATGTGTATGTGTGTGTGTGTGTGTGTATTCTTGAATTGTGTGTGAATAATGATGCGGGAGATTTTGGAAGTTTTAAAGTGCGTCGTTGAGTTGAGTTGAGTTGAGACTCGGCAGTTTTATGAATCAACACGCTCTGCTATGGACCTCGGTGAGCCAATACGACAGGATAGCGATTAATCCTCTTTGTCCGTCGAAATCGAAGACCCAAGACAGAATGCCAGCGCGTGGACCCACTCACGCTCCACAGTCGGCATCAGAAACGTAGGAGCTCAGCAGACGATCACGGAAGCGCTAGGAACCAGCAACTCTCTGTCGTACGTGTCAAGTAACGCTCTCAAGTCGGCGTCAGACACACAGGATCAAACAAGTTCAGCAGGTAAACCATTCCGCTTTCGGTGCTGTAGTACATTTTGCAAAACTGGCGTGTAAATAATTTAAATGGCCCGCAACTCGGCAGCCGACCTGCCCTCTCACTGCAACTCAACACGTCACCATTTTCCCCCCGCTTCTCCTTCCACTTCCTCTTTTATTCATCTATTTCCACTCATAGTCCTTCACACCTTTCTCCTGATTGGCTCTTACATTTGATATATTTAAAACAGTGCGATTTATTCCAAAACCGTCACACCACAAACATCCAAAGCTCAAACATTTTATACACTTAGAGTTTACTACCCTTAATGTAAATGACGTTGCTCCTGTCGTCACAGCTGTGGTCTGTATGCTAATTAAGTTCCGACACCTCTTTGTCTGAGGTGGTTCTCAGTGTCCCACACCTGCTCGCATTCTATAATTGGTCGCCATTTGCTCAGGATGTGATCATCCCAAATGGTCTACAAACAAGATAACTGTTGACTTTCTTCTCTATAATAATTAAGCCATTTTGGGAAATGAGCATGATCAAGCATATTGTGGAGTGGAATCTGGGTAGAGGCAGACTATAGATTCTTACAGCAGGGACTTGAGGGCAAAAAGTCAAAAGAAAGTGGGAGAACCCAAAACAAAAATATAAAGGTTTTTTTTTTTTTACCCCAAAATTTGTATTCATTTGTATATTGAATTGATCATGCTAATGTTTTTCCATGTCATAGTAATGCAGTAATCTAAACAATGTAATTAACTGTCTTGATATTGTGCTTTTAAATTTTTGTAGGGTCTTAAATGTCCACAGACTGGTGTGAGCACCGAGGATGGTGAGGTTACAGCAGCATCTTGGAAATGGTATGCTTTTTTGGATGAGACAATGGGGGCAGACCCTCCATCACACTATCACACCACCCAACCTTATTACCTCATCTGGACCAGATGTTGCTGTAACCTCACCATCCTCAGTGAGGTCAACAGCTGAAAGAGCAGGAAGGAAGAGGAAGGAAATAGAGGAGCTGATCCAGGAGATGGAGGAGAGGGAAGCAGAAAGAGAAATGGAAGCTGTTGAAAGGGAGGAGAGATGATGGAGAGAGATGGTGGAAAGGGAGGAAAGAAGAGAAAGAGAGACAAGAGCAAGAGGAGAGACAAGAACAAGAGGCCAGGGAAGAGAAGAAAGAAGGGACAGAGAAATGAGAGAGAGAGAGAGGAAAGAAGAGACAGGGTGACAAAGGAGAGAGAGGAGATTTTTCGTCAGCTTTTAGAGCTTATTGCAGATTATTATTATTTTTTTTTAATAAAGAATATTAATATTAACTACACTTTCTTTTCATTTATTTATGTTGGTATTTTCAGTGTTTCATGCTGTTTTACCAAGTTTATTGCAATGTTAGTTTCCAGGGATTTACAGTAGCTAGATTTTGTCAGTTATAAAGTGCCTAATATGTGGCATTTAGTAACAACTATTTAAAAGCACTTACGTGCACACTGATTTTGTAGTAGTTTCCAGCTGTTTTTTTTTTTTAAGTTAAAATGCAGGAATATCTAAAAAATGAGAATGAGTGCCACACTGTAGAAAAAGAAGAAAAAAAAGACCAAACAGCTTTAAAATGTATTAATTTTATTTTTGTTTATAATATAACTTCTACATGAATAAGAGCGGAAAATCATTAAGACAAAATCATTTTACATCAAGTAGTCAGGGGCGGACTTACCCATTAGGCAAAGGTAGGCAACTGCCTTGGGCCCTCAAAAGTCAAGGGCCCCCTAAGATGCTTTTCATATATGAGATGCGCATTAAGCGCAGCCACACGAATGGTTGCTGTTTACGGTGTTTATTACCATGACAACCGTCTGCGTGTCCGAGTTGAACATGCTTCTTGTGTATCCTGCTTGTAGCAAATGAAAATATCATGCATCTGAAGCTGACTGCCGCATGAGCGCGAGATCTCTCTTTCCCAGCGCGCGCGCACACTTCTGTCTCTGCATCTGCTCTGTTCAGGGAGCGGGTGAAAGGAGCTGCGCTTTCAGTTAAAACACACACATGTTGCTTCTCTAATTTTACATGCAAGTATAGCCAAAATCACAGCACAGCTATTGTCTTTATCTTTCATGTAGCCTATTTGATTTTATCAGACAACGGCTCGATTACAAATAAGGATTTTTGTGCAGATTAACATCTTGGAAGGGAGAGCTACAGCAGTTAATCTTAATGGGTCACGTTTCAGTCACTATTTCATATTCATCCCATTGTCTGAGAACAGAAACAGTCAAATATATCAATGAAAACAGTTTTGAGAATTTATCTGCATCAAAATACAGTATGTGGCACAGAGAGGCAAACAAATATAATAATAAATAATAAATGTACATTTTGCATGTGTAGAAGATGTGAGCTGCCCTGTCTGAGAAAATGCAAACCGGTTTGTGTATTTTTCATGTGTCTAATATGAACAAGTTCTTTGAAAAACATCTGGCCTATGAAACATGTCTACTCTTCATGCTCGGTAACTATGGTTTCACTAAGTCAAGTCAAGTCTGCTTTATTGTCAATTCTTCCGCATGTACAGTACATAAATACAGAGAACTGAAATTGCGTTACTCTCAGACCCTTGGTGCATACAGATAACACTAACAGTGGAACATTAAATACAGATAATAAAATATAAAGTACAACTATACAAATATACAAATAGGTAGTGTAAAAAGAAAGATAAGTAAAGCAGCACAAGGCACATGGCAGACAGAGTGCAAACCAGTGAAGTAAACAGTGCAGATATAATGATTGTAGTGCAAAAGAGCTTATTCATAATAAACATATATTACATAAAGCATCCATAATTTGTCCATGTTGATTAAATTAAAAACTTGAAGGCCTGGTTTCACAAAATTTTTATATGAATGAACTTCTGAAGGGAATTGATTGTCTTCAGAAAAGTTTCGATCGCATTTTCATTTTACCTGATAAAGTATAATTTATGAGATGAGCTCATCAATCAATTGCTATTTCATGGTCTACAACTTGAAATAATAAAAATGTCTGCTAAATGAATAAATGTAAATGTAAATGAAAGAATCCCATTATAACATGTACATAAAAAATGTAGAAACATTGGACACAACGTGGCACCATTGTGCAGCAGCAAGCATCACGACAAAAAAGGAACCTCAAGGTTGATCTAGGTAAATGTGTGCAAATGTATAAGGCCCCATTCCTACATTTGCAAATTTCCACGGAATTACAAAATTTTTCCCCTCTTTTACTATTGTTAATATTTATTTGATATTTTGTTGGCTGCATACTAGGCTACTGTTAATAAATATGCCACAGCTTGTCAGTGTAGCATTAATGGATTGATCATGACTACTGTTTCCTGCTTTGACATTGCAGAGACTGATGAACACACTCAGCTCCTTATCCAGTGGAGAGTGGCTAATGAAGCCCTCTTCACTGGAAGGCGTAATGCTGCCATCAAAGGTTTTGAGTAAGTAACACTGAATGCAGTAAATACTAACATTTCAAGCAGAGGTCTTACTGCCTTCTTTTTATGCTTGATTTCTATGCATTTATTGTGACAGAGTTTTTGTGACAGAGCAGTGTAAGAAAAAGTGAAGAGGATGTTGAAGATCATGATGAAGATGTTTATTTCAGCATAGCACTGACAAAGTACATGTAGTACCTTTGGTTCAACGGAGTCAGAATGAACCACGAACATCCAAAGCTCAAACATTTTATACACTTAGAGTTTACTACCCTTAATGTAAATGACGTTGCTCCTGTCGTCACAGCTGTGGTCTGTATGCTAATTAAGTTCCGACACCTCTTTGTCTGAGGTGGTTCTCAGTGTCCCACACCTGCTCGCATTCTATAATTGGTCACCATTTGCTCAGGATGTGATCATCCCAAATGGTCTACAAACAAGATAACTGTTGACTTTCTTCTCTATAATAATTAAGCCATTTTGGGAAATGAGCATGATCAAGCATATTGTGGAGTGGAATCTGGGTAGGGGCAGACTATAGATTCTTACAGCAGGGACTTGAGGGCAAAAAGTCAAAAGAAAGTGGGAGAACCCAAAACAAAAATATAAAGGTTTTTTTTTTTTTACCCCAAAATTTGTATTCATTTGTATATTGAATTGATCATGCTAATGCTTTTCCATGTCATAGTAATGCAGTAATCTAAACAATGTAATTAACTGTCTTGATATTGTGCTTTTAAATTTTTGTAGGGTCTTAAATGTCCACAGACTGGTGTGAGCACCGAGGATGGTGAGGTTACAGCAGCATCTTGGAAATGGTATGCTTTTTTGGATGAGACAATGGGGGCAGACCCTCCATCACACTATCACACCACCCAACCTTATTACCTTATCTGGACCAGATGTTGCTGTAACCTCACCATCCTCAGTGAGGTCAACAGCTGAAAGAGCAGGAAGGAAGAGGAAGGAAATAGAGGAGCTGATCCAGGAGATGGAGGAGAGGGAAGCAGAAAGAGAAATGGAAGCTGTTGAAAGGGAGGAGAGATGATGAAGAGAGATGGTGGAAAGGGAGGGAAGAAGAGAAAGAGAGACAAGAGTAAGAGGAGAGACAAGAAAGAAGGGACCGAGAAATGAGAGAGAGAGAGAGGAAAGAAGAGACAGGGTGACAAAGGAGAGAGAGGAGATTTTTCTTCAGCTTTTAGAGCTTATTGCAGATTATTATTATTTTTTTTAATAAAGAATATTAATATTAACTACACTTTCTTTTCATTTATTTATGTTGGTATTTTCAGTGTTTCATGCTGTTTTACCAAGTTTATTGCAATGTTAGTTTCCAGGGATTTACAGTAGCTAGATTTTGTCAGTTATAAAGTGCCTAATATGTGGCATTTAGTAACAACTATTTAAAAGCACTTACGTGCACACTGATTTTGTAGTAGTTTCCAGCTGTTTTTTTTTTAAGCTAAAATAGTTTATGCCTTCATCTGATTACCGGAAAAATTAAGAAGAACATTTTATATGGCCATATTATTGTTTAAAAAAAATAAATAAATAAAAATAAATAAAATAAAAAAACTTTTTGTGCTAACAAATTGAAATGAGATGGTTGTTTTCAGCAAGGTGGATACAGTTCTGTTCATAACAGTAAACCTGCTGGTGAAGAAGAGAACCTTTCATTATTTTCCATGGCTCCAGTCTAAGGATTTAGACCTTTTTATAGGGTTGTCTATGAAAGTAAAATTACGTCAAAAAGATTTGCAAACGCAGAGTAAGAGTTGTGGAAGTGTACATAAGACTGTAAGCGTAAATTTAATTTACATGCACAAGAGAAGCTTTGTAAACATGTAAATCGCGAAAAAATTATTTGCAGCATTTTAATGTTACTCGTAAAGTGTAATTCATGTACTGTGCAAATAAAATTCCAAAATCAGTGTGAAATGATAGCTGATTAACAAGGGTGTAGATTGTAACCCTGATTGTAAGCCTAAAACATATTTCCTGAAAAGTTATATCTCAATTCTGATTAATTGATTGGAATGTTGTTCCAGGATCACCAAGGATGTAGATCAAGGAACATGTTGTACTTGGTGAAATCACGCTCACCCCGTATTGACAGAGAACAGCTAAACCAGCCAGCTGATTCAGTTTCTTGTCTACGGTACAGCAAGATGGGCTCAGAAAAGCTGTTTAATTTTTAATTCTTCCCTGGATGAAGCTGAAACATCAGTGCTGCAGAGAGCCTTGATTTTTGTGTTGCATGTAGCCAGGGTTGGGGAGTAACGGAATACATGTAACGGCGTTACGTAATCAGGATACAAAAATCCAGTAACTGTAATCCGTTACAATTACGTCAAAAAACGTAGTAATCAGATTATAGTTACATTTTGAAAAAAGGGGGAATACTTTCAGGATTACAATGGTTTCATTTAAAACTAAATAAATCAGTATTTTGGCATAATAACACCATATTAAGCGCAGCTTGATTAATGACTCACGCGAGTCACGTGTGCCACCCCCTGTCTACAATCTCCTCAGACGCAGATTGAATCACTGCTGCTAAACGATATGCTCCCCGCGTGCAAAAACGCGTTCATTTCATGGAAATTCCGCTGCTATTTTGTTTTCAAAGAAGAAAATGCAAACAACGTGGTTGTAAAGTGCAAACTGTGCCTTCCAGCAACGAAAACACTTTCTTCATCGAAGGATTCGACATACAAACCTAAAGAAGCATGAATTTGTATTCTCTATTTTCCCGTTGAAGAAACATTTCCATTGTCTAAAAATTTAGTTCTTAGTATATTTGCTTGGAAAAATAAATGAATTTGTATTCTCTATTTTCCTGTTGAAGAAACATTTCCATTGTCTATAAAATTCTTTCTTATATTTTCTTGAAAATAAAACAAAATAATCTGTAATACCAATACCATGCACTAGATGTCTGTATATTCCTTTACATATATATTAATTCAGGGCTGTGAAATTCTTAATTAATAAATGTTGTTGTTTTTAAAAAATAATATTTGACCTTGAAGTAATCCAGAAGTAATCCAAAAGTAATCAGTTACATTACTTTCATATTGTGGTACTTGGATTACGTTACTGAGTACTTTTTTTATGAAGTTATTAGTAACTGTAACAGAATACATTTTTAAAGTAACCCTCCCAAGCCTGCATGTAGCAGTAAGAGTCCTACACTACTAATCTGTAAGATTTTTAGACCTTTTTACAGTCAACCAATTATTACCATTATAAAAGTATTGTATTGTTCTCATTCTAAAGGCCATTTTATTCAACATCAACAACATCAATAACATTAATATATGTGACCATGGAGCACAAAACCAGTCTTATGTCACTGGAGTATGTTTGTAGCAATAGCCGAAAATACAATGTATATTATTTTATGCCAAAAATTATTAGGATATTAAGTAAAGATCATGTTCCGTGAAAATATTTGGTAAATTACCTGTTGTAAATATATTAAAACGTAATTTTTGATTAGTAATATGAATTGCTAAGAACTTCATTTGGACAACTTTAAAGGCTATTTTCTCAGTAAACAGATTTTTTTTTTTTTTTTTGCACCCTCATATTCCTGATTTTCAGAATACAGCCAATTTCCAGAATATTGTCCTATCCTAGCAAAACATACATCAATGGAAAGCTGATTTATTCAGCTTTCATATGATGTATAAATCTCAATTTCGAAAAATTGACCCTTATGAATGGTTTTGAGCTGACCTCATGTATAACAAAAATAAAAATAAAAAAGTCACAAACTCCAATTTGGATTTCATGATGTCTGTAAATTTCAAGAAATAATTCATTTTCCTCATCTGATTGCTCCCTAATGCAAGGGTCTCCAAACTCGGTCCTGGAGGACCAGTGTCCTGCAGAGTTTAGCTTCAACCCTATTTAAACAGTCTTAGTAGGTATACTTGAAACTTCCAGGCAGGTGTGTTGAGCAAATCTCTGCAGGACACCAAGTTTGGAGACCCCTGCCCTAGTGTTGTTTTTGGCAGCCTGTTTTAATTTTAGTCTTAGTCTAGTCTTTGTGTGAAGCTGTCATTTTAGTTTTTATTAGTTTTAGTCACGTTCATACTCTTTTTAGTCTAGTCTAGTTTTAGTAGACGAAAAACTGATGACATTTAAGTTTTGTTTTAGTCGACGAAAACTGATGACATTTAGTTTTAGTCAATGAAAATGGTATTTTAGTCTCTTTTTAGTAATGCCATTCTATTTAACCCAGTCAATATAGCACAAGTACCTAGAAGTATAGATGAAACCAAAATGTTCTTTTAGCCAAACCCATTTCAAACAAGGTTATCTTATTATATTATTGTTACCTTATAGACTCAAGAATACATCCATTCCAGACACGGAAGACTCTCTGATTTGAATTTACAACATTTATTTTACCAACCAAACACGTTAGAAGTACACACACATAAATTTAAATAAAATTAATAAAAACAATAAAAAAAAAAATTATAATAATAATCTGCTAATTTTTCTCCCAAAGACGAACCCCGGCTGGCCGGCCATCGGTCCCTTTCTCTGGGTCAAGGCTGATTTATACTCGACACGTCCACAATTTCGCTTGGTTGAGCGTGGAAAATATGACGTCATCGTGGTGTTGCTGGAAGTTCGCTTTGAGTGTGCGCGAACTTCTGGCGTGGCAGAATGCACGGCATTTTTTTGTAACTTTCCGCATATCTCCGCATCCAAACATGCACAGTTCAGGGCGTTTATAGCCGAACATGCAAGTCTGTGTTGCCGTTTGTGTGAAACAGAACCAGTTTAATGTGAAGTTCAAACTCCATCAGGTGCTTTTTTTGACGGAAAACGCTTTTTTGAAAAAAAAAAAAATGTTTGCATAGTTTGTCCTAGGCTTCTTTTTTGAAGTAGTATTTTATTTTTATTGTATAAAATAGAATTAGAATTAATTTAGATATTAATTATAAAATATTTGCTTAAAGTTGTCTTGTGTTTGATGTGTGATACAGCCAATAGTTTAAGATTGTTTTAAGTTTGTAAATCTCATCGCTCCCCTGTCGTTTCAAAGAATAGTACAACGGCGAACGCAACAAGTACAAAAGCCTTGTCCGTTTGGGAAGGTCTGCTCGCAGTCAGCGGAGCCAGGCGAAAGTATAAATCCTGCTTAACTTTGTTTGTTGTCATCTTCTAATCTTATAATAATAACGACTAAACGAGACGAAATAACGTTCAAACATTTCGTTTCGTCTTGTTTTGGTCAGCGAAAATGAAGAGACATTTAAGCATAGTTTTTATTTTGTAAACCACATTTAGTCTTGCTTTTATTCGTCAACAATATTGCATTATACATTTAATTATAGTCATTGTCACATGACCAGCATTTACGTTGCGTCTCCTCGTTTTAGTCACACGATTAAAGGTTCATGACGACGATATTTAGTCATAATTTTCGTTGACGAAAGTAAGACTACCTGGGGGCCAAGATGGCGGCGTGATAGGTGGACGCGTTTTCGGAGGTGTCATCAGGAAATTTGAAATAGGTCGATTATATAACCGTAATAACGGACTTTTTGTGTGTGTATAAATGTGTAAGCGATTTTCTACTCGCATTACTCACCTTGCGCTGATTTATCTATGGGCAGAAAGAAAATTAGACAGATTTCCAACGAGACAACACGAGCGTCAACTATGGAGCCTGTTAAAAGTGCTGATGTGAATGTTAGCATTGTCTCCTCTGTGGATTCGAGCTCATCGGGAAACGCTGAGGATCTTAACAACTGGTTTGACTCACACCCAGATATGAATGATCTCCTTCCAATTCCCCTACCTGAAACTCCCTTAAAACCTGCGCCAAAGAAAACGAAAAGAGATCCTCTGGATAGTAGCGACACCTCAATGGAAATTCTGACGGCTATTCGTGAGCTCTCTGGAAAATACGATCAGATGTTCCAGAAAATTTTAGCAATTGAAATAACAACTGGGTCAACGGCTAAGCAGATTGAAACTCTGTCCTCTACTGTTACTCAGCTTGTTACTGAGGTAGCAGCGCACAAGGAGTCTCTGAAAGTTGTGGCTACTGAGATTCAGGAGCTCCAAAATGCGAATAAAACCATGAAGGCCGAAATTGGAGAAAGCAAGCGCTACAGCTGGAAATGGACATTAAAATTACACGGCGTGAGAGAGAAAGATGGAGAGGATGCTCTGAAAGTTGTTATTGATGTCCTTAGCAATGTAGTGCCTGGCATCAGCGATGATCTTGAGGGTGCCATTGACATTGCACATCGTCTTGGCCCGAAGAGAGGGGATGGTTCCCACAGATCCATCGTCATTTTGTTTGCACTCAGTCGTTTTCGCGACACTATGTGGCAAGCTGCCAGAGGCTGTAAATTCCTTCTCGACAACAAGTTGTGACTCACCGAGGCCCTTTCTCCAGAAGATAGGCTCGCCAGAGAGAAACTTTGGCCTCTTGTTAAAAAAGCCAGAGATGAGGGTAAAAAAGCCTCCTTTCGCGGATCCTTCGCTTTAATCGATGGAAAAAGATTCAATTACGTCGATGTGAGATAGTCTTGTCTCATTGTTAATGTAAAATTTTTAATCATGACTTGGTGATTGACCTACTCTTGAGGGCGGTCTAATTGACTGAATATTGTTAATACCCTCAAATATTATGAATCGCTTTTGGTTCCTCCTGTTGAACTTACAAAGTTAACGTTAAATGCTGGAGTGTAGTCTTTTTATCTTTGTTAATGATGTTCCGTATTCAAACTGACATTCAGTTCTTTTTGCATACTTGCAATAGAGTAACATGCAGGGTTGTGTTTTTGAGAATTGAGAATTTTGTTTATTCAGATTTAAAAAGCGTAAGATTTGTTTGTGGGGTTTAATGGAATTTAAATTTAAATCCTTTTCTGTTGTATCTTTAAATGCAAGGGGTTTACGTGACGCTGTAAAGAGGAAAGCTGTTTTTTTGTTCTGTAAAAGTAGTGAGTCTGATATAATCCTTCTTCAGGAAACACACTCATCTGAAATGGATGTAAAATTTTGGAAAAATCAGTGGGGTAACACTATATATTGTAGCCACGGCTCTAATCACTCAGCTGGAGTTTTGATTCTTTTACACAAATTTAAAGGGCAAATACTTGGGGTAAGGTCATCTGACGAGGGGAGATGGATTATTTTATCAGATAGGTCTCTATTTTCTCAGATAACCTGTGAACTGAAAGAAACACTTGTTAAATACCCTGACTCTTTTGTGATTCTAGGTGGTGATTTTAATGAATGTGTTGACGGCAATTTGGACAGATTTCCTCCCAGAGGTAACGATGGTCTTCATTTTAATAGCAACATTCTATCATTATGTGCAGAATTCTCTCTTACTGATACATGGCGTTTTTTTCACCCTGATTTACACGAATTCACTTGGTCTAATAGAAATAGCTCTTCCCAATCAAGAATTGATCTCTTTGTGCTCTCTTGCTCAGCCCTTCAGTTTATAAAAGATATTTCTCACTCATTTGCGCCCCTGTCAGATCATAAACAAATAAACTTAAAATTGTGTAGCAATACTGATAAAATTCCTAGGTTAAGTGGTTATTGGAAATTTAATAATTAACTTTTAAAAGATGCTTCCTTTAATGATAGTATTAAAAACTTACTTTCAGGTATATTTAAAAAAAAAAAACTGAGGACAGTTAAAAAGTGAAATGGGAATTTTTTAAATATAAGGCTAGGCAGATTGCTATTAGACGAAGTAAAGATTTAAAAGCCTCTAAAAATAAAAATATATATGAACTATTAAATAAAATAAATATTTTATTGCAAAAAAACTAACTCCGGAAGAAGAATTGCATTTAAGGGAGTTAAATCTTCAAATTAATCAAGCTTATTTGGACTTGGCTAGAAGGGTTTTTATTAGATCTAGAGCAAAATGGCTTGAGGAAGGAGAGACCAATTCCAGTTTTTTTTTTTTTTTTTTTTGCATTAGAAAAGAGGAATTGCAGAAAAAAATCATTGACTGCTCTCAATATTAATGGTGTCAAGTGCACAGATCCAAAATTAATTTCTACTTTTGTTACTACCTTTTATAATGACCTTCAGTGGCGGACTGGGACAGTAAATCAGGCCGGGAATTTGACTCCACCCCAGGCCACCTCTGTTGGTGCAGTCACCACCACGCAATTCATGTGTCCACCAGACTGCTAAACTTGTAGGCTAACCCTGTTAGTTGATGTAACAGGTAGACTACCATACATAATATGAATGGATAAATAAATAAACCCTCAAAAACTCACTAGGAATCCACCATCTATCATCTTTCCCTGAATCCCTCTCTCTCTCACTCTGCACATCTAGTTTCTCTGCTATATGAAATAAGTACTTTCAATAATCTATATTAATTGTGCAGCCATCAATTGTATGTCCCCATGATCACAGTCCTACTACTGATGATCTTATAAATCATAAAAGCACATATTGTTCTAAGAGTATAGCCAGCATGTTTAGTTTTGCTTATAGCTTAAACTTTACCGGAAGGTTCCTGCTCTGACTCAAAAGCTGAACTGTCCACCCCCTTTTGTTTAACAGCAGGAGCACTTGGAGCACTAGTGCTACTGTTGCTTCCTTCGACACCTTCAAAATAAATAAATAAACATTGTAGACTAGACTACATATTGTAGGCTAGAAATGGAAAATCAAAATTTCTGGTCAAATTTGGCACTAAAAAAATTCTGTATCCCCATATGTAAAACAATGTGCTAGTTTGTCATAAAGATGCTCTTTTAAAACTTCTATCATTATATATATTTGTAATTTTTTTTTAGAATAGTTTGTATCTATTGTAAGTCTCTTTGGATGAAAGCGTCCGTCTGCCAAATGATTACGTAAATATAAGGGGTGGAACAGTTCACCTTTTTCACGGTTCGGTTTGTTTCACAGTTTTAGAGTCACTGTTTCGCTACCGTTGTATGTGCTATGTTTATGGAAAAACGATACTTTCAAAAAATATATATTTTATCATATTATTAAGAATATTCTAACTACAACAACAGCACAAATAAATACAATAGAGTAAAGCTACAAATAAAATAAACTGACTTTCAGGGTTTTTTAGGTAGGTATAGCATAGTTTTTAGGTACATAAATTGTATAAAGTAATCAAATATAAAACAGAATTGCATTTTGAACTACAAATTAAAGATAAATCTTTATTAAAGTTACAAAAGCTTTTCAATCAAGAGCAGTGAGTGATTTCTTTGTTGTTGCTGTTCGATTAATATAAAGACTGTCACTTTAAAAGAATGCACTGATCCAGTGTTCGTATTCGTATTGAACAAGAGTGAATGGTTTGCCCACGGGTTTTTTTGTTTTTTTTTCATCGCTGTTGTTGTAATGTCTGGGAAGCCAGAATGTTCATCCATCAACAGAAACATATATTAACTGAACCCTGTTTGTTTTACGTGTTATTTATAGTAAACCATATTACAGATGCTTTGTCAGATTTAAGTTGAACAGCGTTTCCAGCGCGTGCCGAACGTGTGGAGAACCGAACAGTTCGATTTTTTCAGTGAACCGTCCCACCCCTAGTAAATATAATGTAAATGTAATGCTGACCGACCTGCTCCCTTACTGGTGAACATGGCTGGGATTTTGCATCAACTTAATGCGTCTGTGGTCAGGGCTTTTCTCTTTTTTATACGTTCCCGCTCTGCTCCTCCTTTGCTTTTACGCTCCGTTTTTTGCACGGTTTTCTAAGATGAAGCCTGCCTCTGGATATAGCCAATTAGGCAGTGCTTCGCTGATGTTGGGTCATGTGGTGGTGTCATTTTCACTCCGCGATCGCCTGATTCGTAGATTCATAAATCCGTCAATTAATTCGCAGTTGCATCCCAGCCTATTGCACGTCAGCCTGATCGACTGCATAGCGGCAGCCGGCAGGCCAGAATGACCATCAGGCCACCGGGAAATGTCCCGGTGCTCCCGATGGCCAGTCCGCCCCTGATGACCTTTACACTTCTGAATTTGATATGGATAATTGTGAGATTTTTTTGGAAACAATTAGGAATCATATTCCTGTCATTGATAATGATTTTAAAGATATTTGTGAGGCCACTTTGACAACAGAGGAAATTAAATCGGCTCTATTTTCTATGAAAAAAAATAAATCCCCTGGGGTTGATGGATTTTCCGTTGAATTTTACATTCATTTCTGGGATTTAATACACTCCCCTTTGCTTCTAATGTATAGTGAATGCATTGCTCAGAGAGAAATGACTTCATCAATGAAACAGGGTATTATTTCCCTTATCCCAAAGCCTGAGAAAGATTCTCTCTTAATTGATAATTGGAGACCAATTACACTTCTTACAGTTGATTATAAGATCTTGGCCTTGGTATACACAAATAGATTAAAATTTAGGCTTAGTCATATTATTTCAGAAACACAGTCAGGTTTTGTTAAAGGCAGGCACATTAGTAATAACTTAAGACTTGTTTTAGATTTATTGGATTATGCTGACTTTGTGAAATCTGATGCTATTATACTTTTCTTAGACTTTTATAAGGCCTTTGACACCATTGAGCATGAATTTCTTCTGCAATCTCTTAAATTGTTTGGTTTCGGGTCTTCGTTTGCTAATATAATTGAAATGTTTTATAAAGGAATTACCAGCTCTGTCATAGTTAATATGTTCACCTCACAAAGATTTTCTATAAGACGTGGTGTCAGACAGGGTTGCCCGATTTCCCCTTTTTTATTTATTTTGGTTACTGAATTATTATCATTAAGTATTATGCATAATCAGAATTTTAAAGGTATTTCCATCTTTGATAGAGAAGTTAAAATCTCTCAGCTAGCTGATGACACCACTCTTTTTTTTAAAAGATAAAAGTCAACTTTCTATAGTCATTCAGATAATTAAACAATTCTCATGTGCTTCTGGGTTAAAACTAAATTTGTCCAAATGTGAGATAATGTCACTGCATAAATGTGATGACGTATTAATTCAGGGTATTCCAGTTAAAGACACAATAAAGTATTTAGGTATTTATGTATCAAAAAATTTAATAGCCAGACAACAACTTAATTTTTCTAGTAGATTAAAGAAGACTCAAAATATTTTTAATCTTTGGCTACAAAGAGACCTCTCTCTTTATGGTAGGGTTCTCCTCTCTAAAGCGGAAGGTCTTTCTCGCTTCGTCTATCCTTCACTTTCTTTATATGTCAATGATTGTACTATTAAAGGTGTTAATAAACTTCTCTTTGACTTTATATGGAAAAACAGGTCTCACAAACTTAAAAAAGCAGTGATATCAAGTTGTAGAAGTGATGGGGGACTTGAAGCTATAAACTTTCATAACACCATTTACACGTTTAAAATAAACTGGCTAAGATGTTTAATAAATCAAAATTCTTTATGGTTCTTTATTCCTAATTATATATTCAATAAAATTGGAGGACTGCCCTTTATCTTAAAATGTAATTATATGCATAATACACTCCCGGTTAAATTAGCTAGTTTTCATCAACAGGCTCTTCTTGCATGGAAGTTGTTACGTTCACAACTTCTCACCCCATAAAACTCTCTTGTGGAATAATATGGATATAACTGTTAGAAACAAGTCTCTTTTTTCACTAATTGGTTTAACAGAGGTTTAAATTATATTTTTTCTTTATTTGACAATTTTGGCAATGTCTTGTCGTGTGAATGCTTCATGACTGTCCATAACTTTCCTATTCCTTTCAAAGAATATAATAATGTTCTTAGAGCTATTCCCTCAGGTTTACTGCATCTGGTTAAGGGCCATATATTATACGCCCACAAAGATATAAAGGAGTCGGCTTTGTTGCTGGGCGGCATTGGCATTTATGACAAGAAATGTAATAATAAACATGTTCGCCAGATATTTCAGAAGAGAGACCACATTGTTCCTCGAGGTAGATCCCATTGGGCTGCCTTAATTAATAATATAGATTGGAGAAGAGCGTGGTTGTTGCCTCATAAATATTTTCTTCCTAATAAGACCAAAGAAGTCCACTTTAAAATACTGCATAGAATATATCCTGTTAACTCAACTGTTTCCAAATATGTTGATATTCCTAGTACCTGCATATTTTGTGGCAATGAAGAGGAAACCTTAATACATTTATTTTATTCTTGTGAGTTTGTTCAGAAATTTTGGCTTGACTTGTATTCCCATTTAAACAAACCCCCTATTTTTGCACAATCTTTTAACTTGAAAGATATTATTTGTTATTACTCTGACTCTGCCAACAAATCTAAAGAGTATATATTAATTTTTTTTATTTTGTTCGGCAAATTTTTCATCCATAAGCAAAAATTTATGGGCTCAATTCCTACTTTTTCACATTTCCTGACTGAGGTTGACTCGCTGTTCACATCCTTTTGTTTGATTAACAATAAAAAATGTGTCAGGTTTTTGGATTTATATGAAAAATGTATTTCTATTGACTCTGATTAAGCTTAGATAGCTTTCCTTCAATTATTATTATATTTTCCCTTGATTGTAAGCTACATACCCCCTTATTGTGTTTTATTTCTCCCCTTCTTCTCTATCTTCTTTTATTTGTTAATGTTCTCCTGAAGGTGATTGTATATTTTCATCCAATTTCTTGAATAAAAAAAAAAAGAAAAAGAAAGCAAGACTACCCTGCCCTAATGGTTCATATTTAGGGCTTGTATAATTCAGCCTGTATTTTTTCTATGATGACCACAATAAAGAACACAACAGACTGTCCAACATTAAACATGTAAAATCCAAAGCTTTCTGCAAAACAGATGACCACCAGAGAGAAACCAATTTAGTTATTCCTGAGATATTCTCCTGAAACTCTAGACATACCATCATTACAGTTATATTTACAGGAGTCACAACAGCTGCTGACCGCTTATCACCTTGTGTACCACAGCTTTTCAAATGACAAACCTGCTCTAAAACAAGAGTTACGGAAAGAGTAAATCTTGGACATTTATCCTAAATTGCTCCAGAACAAAGATTAAACTGCAGTCTTAATGTTAAATCAGAGAAATCATTTTCACAGAGCTCATTATATAATCACAACACTGTAGTAAATCCTCAGAAGAGTGTCTGAGGGCAAAGGAGAGTTCCCCTAACATTCACCTGCGTCTGTTTACTCTTATTTACAGTCTATAATCCAACACAAGAACACTAAAAGACCCGTTCACACAAAGAATGATAAATTAGCGTCCACACCAACATGCGTGCACTTTAGTTTTGTCTTTTGGCGCTTTAGACTTGCAAAATAAATCAACCCTAATATCAGTGTTAGGGAGTAACTAGTTACATGTAACAAAATTACGTAATTTAATTATGAAATAAATGTAACTGTAATTTGTTACAGTTACTGAGAAAATATGTAATTAAATAACAGTTACTTATGATAAGGTTATAGTGGGTTTCATCTGAATATTTTCACACATCCAGATTTGAATGATTTCTTTCCCAAATTGCATTGACTGCTCTAAAATATGAGACAGCAATGTTCAGGAGTTTTGTACACAGGCTTATTTGATAACTGTTTTATTTACTATTTGTGTTTATGCACGTTTTATTTTTTAATATTAACTAAGGATTTTGATCCAGGAACATGTTGTACTTGGTGAAATCCCGCTCACCACTTATAACCTGTATGGCTCAGTAGGGATACAACAGTTGCTAGAACTGTTATAATCCTATACAGAGAGGGAAAATGGTGATGGTTAAACAAACTAAAATAAGGTAAAAGTAAAATGAAAGATCCTAATAGCTGTAGGAAACTAACAACGTTTGTAGTACGGGAAGGAGGAGGCGGGAACCGACGAACATTTAAATAAAACTTTAATAATAAAATAAACACAAAACAATGCGACAGCCCCTCGCAGACGACTGCTGCGCACAAACAAAACCAAAACACAATAAAACCCAGGCCTGGTCCTCTCTCGTCCTTCACTGTCGTTACTACTTCCTTTATCCTTCCGCAGCTCCTCTGTGGGACTCAAAACCGGTGAGTGGTGCAGGTGTTGCTCATCTTCAATTACTCCACCGGCCTCACTCCGTTCCCATGGCTCATGGCCCCACCCCACTCATCACATACCCCCATCACCCCTCGCAGGCCCGGGGGGTACTCCTGAGCCTGCGCACTACTCCCCCCCCGGGGGAGCCAATCACGGCAGTCATGGCGTACCTGGGGGTATGGACAGACAGACGAGGCAGAAGAAAAGGAGACGGAAGGATGAGGAGACAGAGACGAGAGAGGGGAGAGGGGATGGCGGATGGTGATGGCTCCTCCTGTCGAGGGCAGCCAGTAGCGAGTCCCCCGTTCCCTGCTCCTCCCCAATCATGGCGGACAGCAGCAGGCTCCGGCCTCCTGGCGAACGGGGCTGACTCCTCTGTCCGATCTCAGACGGCAGCCACCCCTCCTCGACCCAGGAGCGTGGCAGCAAGCTCTCCGTCCCACCTCATCTTCCATCGTTCTAGCATCACTGCCTCGGACAGCCATTCGCGGTCTCTCCGCCTTCTTGCTGCCTGATCTCCTCAGCACCAATCTCCACTACTCCACCAGCCTTGCTCTGTTCCCACAGCTCTCAGCCCCGCCCCACTCATCACAGAAACCAAAAGGAAGAATGAATAAACAAATTGATTTAATTAAATCTCAGATTTTATTAAAATCAACTTAGCTGAATTGGTTCATTCAAGCTAAACAAAGGTAAATTAATTAAATAAAATCAAAGACAGGTAATAATAAATAAAGTAAAAATAAAAACAACACAAATAAAACCAAAGTAAGTGGAGAGGGACCGGCCTAATTGAATCCAAACAGAAGGTGATAGCACAAACAGGGAGTGAAATCAAGAGTGAGGGAGAGAAAGAGAGAGTGGAGTGGTTTGAAAGTTACATTTTAAACTCACACTTATCTAAGTGTTGCTAATCAGATGCTAACAGCTAGCAGTTGAGGTAAAGGGCTTAGCTCATGTGCCTGTATGGCTGCTAAAGAGTTAGCATTGGCTACACACAGTGCTTTGTTTACACAAAGGTCTGTGACGTGTGTTGTTATCAGATTGAACGGAAGAGCCTGCTCGCACCTCCCGGGGTCAGCTATTGCTAAGTGACCGATCAAGCTAACACGCACAAGTGGACAAGAACTTACGCCGCTGTAAATATGCATGGGAGACTTAAGCGCAGTCAGTTATGTCATGTCGTATTCAACTTAATTCACAAATCAGACAATGGCAAATTACTAGTTAGCTAGGCTAGAATTACACCATTAATTCACTATTTAATTGCATCATCTTAATGACTACAATGATATGCTATAGATACAAGAAGGCCTTAATTTAGGGAGATGAGGAACATCGCTCAAATCACTATTAAAAGTAAATATACTACAGCGAGATTTCATTGTCGCCAAGTTTTAATATCACTGCCAGTGGGATGTCTTCACCACGCAATTAATTCATGCAACTAATCTGAGATTTCTTCATGCAACTAATCTGAGATTTCTTCGTCAGAGAAGATTTATGCATTTAAATCTAAAAGTGGGGATTTCTTTGCCCAATAACAGATTAATTTATTCTGGTATCAGTTATATGGGTTGGAAATCTGAGCAATATCGCGTTCATTATCGAAGGCGATTCATCTGCGATAATGAATGCGATATTGCATGGCTTGTCAGTGATCTAAGGCTCTGTCTATTAAATGCAGCTTCATTTGAAAGCAGGTGATGGCGATTTAGCAGTAATCACGGAACCAGATTTACTGACTAGATGCACATGATCATATCGTTAGATATATCGCCCAGCCCTACGTACAATTTAAACACATTATAGCACTGAAAACCTTCTACTGCTCATAGGAAGATACATTCAAGCTATAGTCTATCAGATTTTATCAGAAACTGCATGTGTAAGAGATTAATAAAATTTATGAGACAAACGCACAAGTTTGATAGAGTCCGCTTGCAAATAATGTTTAAACGATTGCCCGCATCCTCCACCATTTATGTAGCAAATTAGCTTAAAAGGGAAATGTATATAAATAATTACAATTAATTATGATTAATTACAATTATTGGGGAAGTCGTGGCCTAGTGCTTAGAGAGTTTGACTCCTAACCCTAAGGTTGTGGGTTCGAGTTTCGGGGCGGCAATAGCACGACTGAGGTGCCTTTGAGCAAGGCACTGAACCCCCAATACAAACTTCATACAGTATTAACCTGTTAACCAGCAACCCCCATTATGGAACTCACAGCTAAAAATGACCTACCTAAAATTGTAATAGTTCCTGACTTCAGTGTGCTAGACACACAATTTTGGTGTCTTTGGAAAGAAGACCCTTTGAGCTTTACAGTCCATCATCCAGAGACACTGAAGTGCCTTAAAAAAAATTGTACCACACTGAGTTTTTTTCTCTTTTTCCTTTCATATAAAAATCCATGAAATCAATCCTGGAGCAATCCAGATAAGTAATGGTTTGAAAGTCGCATGTCTCATGAGTTTCTATTTTAAATCTGAGGATACCATGAAAAATTAGATTCCTGCAACCATTTTTCTGAGACTTTGTCTAGTATAAATCAGATATGTGCCAATGCGACTGCCGTGTAAACAGGCAGATCGGATTTTCTGAGGCATTGCGTTCTGTACGTCATTAAAATGGCACAATTTGGTACTTCTCCACAGTTTAATGACGTCATATGTGACCAGTGCTGGCAAAATTAGTGTAAATTTCCATATGAATAGATTGTGATTATTGAATGTATGGTGCATACATTCAGTAATCACAATCTATTCATATGGATCGCATTCACACTGATAGCTGTCAATCACACGTTGATTATCAGTCATAGAGATGGTAATCATGCAGATACAGCCACATTCCCCACAAAACACATACACATATATGAAAAATGTTAAGAAGAAAAAAAAGCTAAAAGCTGATAAGTTAGGCCCCCATCATATGACAGATGCATCACAGTGCGCTTCATGAGGCGTCACGAGAGAGTGCCAGAATTAAAATAAACAATATTCCGCTTATCGCTTAATTTTTTTAGTGGATGGTCTCATTCTGTTAGTAACACTGTATGCTACAAAACCATGCTGTTTTTTACTACCGTGACGCAGTTTTTTGAGCGTAGGTTACGCCATAATGGATACAAACAATACTGTCCCCGAAGAACTGAGATGTAAACAAAGCAATTACCATCCTTTTTACAACGTTATTGCTTTGTTGGACTAAAAGGTTAATGCATCAGAGCATGTAGCAAGGATCAAAATCGTAACGGGACATTCATTTGCAAGGCAAAATCAGAAACTCATGTAATTTGTGCAAAACAATTTTATTTATTAACCAAACACTAACAAACAAAGTCTAACAAACAAACAAACAAACACAAACAATCAATCATACATGGGAAAGTGAAAAAGAGACTTTTTCCAACCAACAGGAAAACCAGAGAATGAAGCTATGAAAAGAGTCAGTTAACCACATGAGTAAAACCATCAGCACGGTTTATGACAGGGTCCAAAGTTTATACTAAACCTCTGTTTTGTTTAGTTAAATGTACGATACTTGCATTGCCTTGGCCTGGAACAAGCGTCTGAATGCAGTCTCGGATGAAAGTCTTGATGGTTTGGAGGTTTGGTGGTGTAGGAGTTGCGATCACCTTATCCCAGGTTTAAAGAGTGATGAACTCCAAAAAGATGTCATTCTGACTCTGGTGGTTGGGAGAGTTTTCTTATAGATGAAGACAAATAAGGGATCTTTGGTGAATGTAAAGACAAGGCCGAAGCCTGGTGCAGACTTAAGGGTATCAGAAGCATTCTAGCTCACTTCCTCATCTTCTCAGAATCTAACAGAACTGCCGACTAAAGGTGGGTAACTGATGTGAGGCCTTTATCTTCTATCATGGTCACTTGTCTGGGATTTCAAAGCGCCAGTAGTGTCTTGAACTTTTGGAGGGAAAGTTTACACTCTTTGTCTCAGAGCATGGTATTTTCAAACCTCTAAGGACACCTTGGCAATATAATAGCCATTGGCTAGTAAAATTTTTAGTTCACTTGCCACACTGATATACTGTTCTACACACACACACACATTATATATATATATATATATATATATATATATATATATATATATATATATATATATATATATATATATAATTTCCAAAAAGGCTTATCTTTGTAAAATGACAGCTTCTTAAATCTTAGCTTCCTAATCAGTCAGTCAAGCATTATATTATGGTATTATGATAATTAGGCACTATTTAATGATAGAACTTTAGTGGTTAGAACTAAAACTAAACCATGTATGAATGCATATTTGTCATTTTAACAGAACATAACACTGGTGTTGATGCTTTAGATATTGTTGGTCATTCAGGGTTTCTGAAAAAAAATTGTAATAAATAATGTTCATTATTATTAAAAGATAATACTACTACTAATTCTACTAACATACTAACAATATACAATGTACTACGGATTGATGAGCTGCTGGGTTCATGAATATTAATCACGTTGTCTCCGTTCGGTCGAACTGATTTGCTGAAATCAAAACAGGGATGGTAACAGACGGAAATAGTCAAGGAATATAGTTTACATGTAGCGCGTCGATTCAGCGTGGTAAGACTCTCGCTCTCTCTCTTTGCATGTGTGAGAAACAGTGCTATCAGCAAACCAACGGCAAGTTGTGCACCTTCACACAGAGTTTACAGTGTGTCAAATACAGGAGCACTGTGTGTCCATTGAGATTAATTGAAAAAGTACAGATCGCTTGAAGGATAACGAAACTCTTAAGTGTTCAGTCAATGTTCAGCGAGTAAAAATATAGTATTATAATAGCATCGAACACACACTGGCAAGCAAAATCTAAGAATTTATTAGCCAATAGCTAATGATAGATATCATTTAGTCGCCCATAGTAAAATTAATTTGCACATGCAAGTGATTTACTCGCAATGTAGAAGGTTGTATTTTTTATATGTAATTCGATTGGTTGTTGATGCAAAAACCACTAAAGACTCTTAGAACACTCATATATTGCCTACGTACCAACAAATAATATACAATCTCGTTCAGATCATCAGTCAATCATCATTTAAAGAAAGGTTTGTGTATGAGTTCATTAGAGAACATTCCATTTCTCTGGGCATTATGTGTCTTTCCTGTGAGGAAAGTGAGTGAGAGTTGCTCTGCCCGCATTCCTTTGGGTAATAAAACCAGTGATATCAGCATTGGATGCCATGGAACCAGAGGCCTGTTCTGCCTTTCTGAGGTGTTAGAAGCATTTTTGGAGAAGGGTCCATAGACCCTCATAGTTTGTTTGTTGTTTGAGGGGTTTTACATAGTATTTGTTAAAAAAAAAATAATAATAATAATATTTCAATAAATATATATATATATATATATTTTTTTTTTAATATATATATATATATATATATATATATATATATATATATATATATTGTATGTCTGATTGGTGCAGATTTCCCCTAGAAAAAGAAAATCTCTTTTTAAATAAATGTAGCCTATTATTTTAATAATATAATAATTTTAATAAAAATAATAAATATGAAAACTATACACAAGTTAATCATTAAACTCACTAAAATTCTGTTGCTCACTCAGACAGAAGTATGAAGGTTGCTTGAGAAATCAGAAGGAGAGTAGTGAAAGCCCATTTCAAATAATAAATAATGTTTCCTTTGTATTTACAGTACATAAGCCTTCTCAGAAATTAATTGTATCTAATGTACTGAGACATCATAATGTAAATAACCCAGCGCTATCATGTTATTTAATCATTATATTTCGGTGCTTTTGGAGGCTCTTTTGTGATGCATGCATGAGTGTGTTCTTCATTAGCGTTCATTAGCATTCATAAACTGAATGAAGTGCACTCAGGTGCAGTGCCGGCATGTTTCTGTCTCCAGGGTAACCGCACTGCCCGCTCGCATGTGCCAACTCATCGGTGTGTGTGCACGCGTGCAAGCTTGAATGCTGACACACTCATCTGTGTGCTTGCTTTGAGTGTGTCTGGTGTTTTTCAGAGTGCTTTGCGTTTTGAGTTTCAGATGTTTCTCCAAAACATTTCTATTTTGAATAAATGCTGTTCTTTTTAACTTTTAATTTATCATTGAACCCCAAAAAACTATCACAGGTTAAAAAAAAAAAAAAAAAAAAAAATTAAGCAGCACAACTCTTTCCAACATTGATAATAAATCAAAATCAGCAAATTATAATGATTTCTTAAGGATCATGTGACATTTAAGACTGGATTAATGATGCTAAAAATTCAGCTTTAAATCACAGAAATAAATGATATTTTAAAGTATATTAAAATAGAAAAACATTCTTTTAAATTGAGTACAATTTAATTATTCTTTTTAAATACAGTTTATTCTGTATTTTTGTTCCAATAAATGCAGGCTTGATGAGGATAAGACACTTTCAAAATACTGCATAATTATCAAAAATGGTAATATAATAAAGTCCTTTCACGTCACCATTTTGCCAGCCTACACTTCACATAACAGGCCTGTAAGGTGGCACTTGGGCTTCATTATTTATGATAGTTTCATGAAATTGTAAACGGTGTCCCATAAATAAATATAAGGGAATTGAATACTGATTACCATTATTGCGACTTTTGGTGCTGCACAGTTTGTGCAGTGCTTTTGTAGTCATTTAGCATCCATTTTCTCAGCCAGGGCCGGCGCTCCGCACACGCACATCACGCACTGCGCGTAGGGCACCAAGTGCTTGGTGGGGCACCAAAAAATCTGGGTCGTGAAAAAATCATCACAATAGGCTACTAGTATAAATAACAAATAAAATATTTCTAAAAGCATGTTAATATACAAAAGCAATACAAAAGTAATATAGGCCTAGACCAAATTAGTCGAGAAAAAGGTGAATCTCTGTGCCAGTCTCCCTCTGGTGCCCCCCCTTCCCCACCTCCCAGTGGTCTGTTCGATTATGCCTCAATCAATGTCAAATTTGGCAGACACCGACCTCAGACATGGCCTCGAAAAGGCACCAAGAGTCGGGGCCGGAAAAAAGAAAAAAGAAGAGACAGCGGGATGATGCTCGCGCATCGCTTGCAGGTAAGACAATGTTTTAAATAAAAATGTTAGTTTTGTAGCCCTTGCGTGTAGTATGCATGTCCAGGGGCGTCGGCGCGTCCGCGTCGCTAGTTGTGCAAAAGATCCGGGGCTTTTAGCCCTGCATGTTGAGTCTTTTATTTTAACGGGGTCCGGGGAAATTGTGAAACTTGGGCTGTTAAAGATGCAGTTTGTTTGAGAAGGAAAGGAAGGCCAATCGTTGGGGTCCTCATCGTCATATTTGAATGACAAATAAAGCTAATTTTCCCCGTACGTTACAGATGTGTCACGTGTGCATATAGCTATTAGTGCAGAACATTCCCTATTATAATTTCTTCGCTTCAATACAATGTCTATCTGCCTCAGTCTGAACTTTAGAAAAACCCTGCAACTGAACGTGATGTGATTTTGCCAAATTAGACCGCTTAGATAAAGATTTTTCGTTGTTGTACTATGGCATGCGGTCATTTTCAAGAGGTTCGGCCAAGGGCGACATCTGTTGGTGAAACTGCAATTAGAAAAAAAAAAAAACACAATCTCAGTGTTTGTATATTTTCATATTCACAGAGTTGTCAAATTATTAGGGCTGGGAAAAGATTAATCTCGATTAATATGGGATTATTATCCTGCCATGATTCAAAACTGAAAATAAAGTTCTGAAAGGTTGAAACTAAGTGTTCGAAAGCTCAAAATCTTACAAAAAAATGTTTTGCAAGATCGAAAAATAAGATTTGCAAGCTTGCAAAATGTAAAAAAATAAAAATATCTCTGCAAACATTATGTTGTTTTTGAGATTTCCTTCTTCAGAACTGCAACATTTTTTTTTACGATGTTGCGCAAAGAGATTTTCAAATTTGTCAGTGTTCTCCCACTGTATTAGTTTGTTTTCCAGGTTTGAAACCTTGTAAATGGTGATCTGAAAACTGGTGTGCGAATGTGTGAAAAAAAGTTTTGAAACTCTGAAAACAGAGTTTTGCAGGCTTGCAAAGTGGTAAAAAAAAAAAAAATCTCTGCAAACATAATTTTGTTTTTGAGTTTTCCTTCTTCAGAAGTGCAACACTCTTTTTTACGGTGTTGTGCAATCATTTTTTCAGAGTTTCGAATATGTCACTGTTCTCCCAGTGTATAGTTTGTTTTCCAGATTTGAAACCTTGTAAATAGTGATCTGAAAACTGGTGTGCGAACAGGTGAAGAAAAGTTTTGAAACTCTAAAAACTGAGGTTCGAAAGGGCGAAACTTATTACATTACATTACATTTGCACTCCTATTGCATACTATTTTTTCAGAGCCGAGTTTACAACACCGACTTTGCGGAGATACGCCCACACAGTTGCGAGTTTGCGACTCACGTGATTTGTGGCAGCGTTGTCACGCAGCTCCGCTCTGAAACTCTGAAACTCAGACTGAGCGAAAATGAAGCTTCGCAAACTCGCAACTTAAAAAAAAGCCTGGAGGGAGGGCCTTCTGCTCTTGGCCAATGCTTTGCTGTCTGCTGACGTACAGTCCAATCTCAAGTCGTATTTACTGGAAAGGTGGGATTGACCGACTGCTCCGCCAATGACGAAAGCGCACAGGATACGCAAACAGAGGATGCACGGATCTCTGGCCAGTGGCCACAAGGCCCGTCTAGAGCTGCAAGAAGAACCGCGTCCATGGCTGGATAGTGTCCGGTCCGGTCCAAAAATAAGGCTACCGACTTGTCGCGGGAATTCACTATACAATTGCCAGTAGCCACTGAGTTTGCCACTGATAGGCCGGCGGTGCATCAATATACACACTCACCTCACGCAGCGAACGACTCACTTTCCGCAGCCGGAGACTCACTTTCAGCTCACTTCTTCTGAAAATGCACATTTATTATTTATTATTAAAAAAAATTTGCCTCTCTCTGCCCACATACTGTATTTGGATGCAGCTAAATTCTAAAAAAAAAACTGTTTTCATTTATATATTTTACTCTTTCTGTTGTCAGGCAATGAATATGAAATAGTGACCAGCTCTCCCTTCCAAAACATTAATCTGCACAAAAATCCAGATAATCGAGCCGTCGTCTGATGAAATCAAATACACATACAGTAAGATAAAAACAACAACTGTGCTGTGATTTCGGCTACACTTGCATGTAAAATTAGAGAAGCAACATCATATGCGTCTCTGTGCGTCTGAACACAGCAGACCCACAGAGAGAGAAAGCAAAGACCTCGCGCAGCAATAACGGCAAGTCTCAGAAACTAAATAGGCCTAAGGTTTGGGCAAACCCTAAAGATTTGTCGCTAGGTGCTTTTTTGAAGAAGAAAAACTTGCTAAAGGGGTCTGCAAAGGTGCTAAGTTGGCAACACTGTACATCTCCAGGCCATGGGTCAAACAGAAAATGAGTCGTTCGCTGCGTGAGGTGAGTGTGTATATTGATGCACCGCCGGCCTATCAGTGGTAAACTCAGTGTCTACTGGCAATTGTATAGTGAATTCCCGCGACAAGTCGGTAGCCTTATTTTTGGACCGGACTGGACGCTATCCAGCCATGGACGCGGTTCTTCTTGCAGCTCTAGACGGGACCGCCTTGTGGCCAGAGATCCGTGCATCCTCTGTTTGCGTATCCTGTGCGCTTTCGTCATTGGCGGAGCAGTCGGTCAATCCCACCTTCCAGTAAATACGACTTGTGATTGGACTGTACGTCAGCAGACAGCAAAGCATTGGCCAAGAGCAGAAGGCCCTCCCTCCAGGCTTTTTTTTTAAGTTGCGAGTTTGCGAAGCTTCATTTTCGCTCAGTCTGAGTTTCAGAGTGGAGCTGCGTGACAACGCTGCCACAAATCACGTGAGTCGCAAACTCGCAACTGTGTGGGCGTATCTCCGCAAAGTGGGTGTTGTAAACTCGGCTCTGAAAAAATAGTCTGCAATAGGAGTGCAAATGTAATGTAATGTAATAAGTTTCGCCCTTTCGAACCTCAGTTTTCAGTTTCAAAACTTTTCACCTATTCGCACACCAGTTTTCAGATCACTATTTACAAGGTTTCAAATCTGGAGAACAAACTATACACTGGGAGAACAGTGACAAATTCGAAACTCTGAAAAAATGATTGCACAACACCGTAAAAAAGAGTGTTGCACTTCTGAAGAAGGAAAACTCAAAAACAAAATTATGTTTGCAGAGATTTTATTTTTTTTACCACTTTGCAAACCTGCAAAACTCTGTTTTCAGAGTTTCAAAACTTTTTTTCACACATTCGCACACCAGTTTTCAGATCACCATTTACAAGGTTTCAAACCTGGAAAACAAACTAATACAGTGGGAGAACACTGACAAATTTGAAAATCTGAAAAATTCTTTGCGCAACATCGTAAAAAAAAATGTTGCAGTCCTGAAGAAGGAAATCTCAAAAACAACATAATGTTTGTGTAACAGGTGTTTAAAGAATTTAACAATTAATTAATTTAATGAATTGCTGTTGGTGCAAATAGATTTATCAGAAGATTTTAAGAGTCGTAAAAGAGGAAGCAGGTTGTAGTGAGAAACAACAGACAACACAAGTTAGACGCAAACTGGTATGTAATTAGATTTCCAGTGAGAATCATAATCAGGTTAAATACAATATCAGGCAATGATACAAATCTCAAGCATGAAAATGCCCTCTTGAGAGTGCACTCTTTTTTTTTTTTACCCCAGGAAACAGAAAAGTAATGTACAGACTTGTAAATGAAATGACAAAAAGAAAATAAAATAAAATAAACAAAAATACTCAATAAAGGAGTGGTGTCTTTTTTCTCTTTTAAAACACTTTTCTCAAAATATCACATATCAATTTCAATCAACTTATGGCTATGGGTAACCATACACCAAGAGTGTTCAATGCTCTTCAAAGCACGGATCAATTTCTTGTCAATCCCTGTATTTGTCAATCTCAAAAAAAAAAAAAAAGTATTCAATAGTCTCTAATAGGAATTGTCTTGCTTAAAGCAAGACTGGAGAATGAAAGAAAGGATATTGTCCTCTTCTTTATGAATTGTAGTCTTTTCCTCTCTGTAGCAGATTCGGGTGGCTCGCCATCAAACGTGAATTTCACAGGATATCGCAGAAGATCACAATCCAGAACCAAGGAAAAAAAATAGAAATACAAGGAAGAAGAAAAAAAAAAAGAAAAGGGACAAAAAAAAAACCTGGCCTGATCACAGACCAGAGCATTCATTTAGTGATTTCAGAAATAATTTCACATCAAAGATTGAAATAATCAAAATAAACAATTAAACACACAAATATGTGTTTCAAGACATTATATAATCACACTAATTTACCTCTAGAACAATCCTATCTGTCTTCCTCACACAGGCGCATGTGACCAATAATGGCGCCGGTGAACTGAAATGGAGGAATAACCACGCGGTTCACTATGACCACACTTATACTCATTTAGAGTGAAATAGTACAATTAAATGATAGAACATAGCAATATTAATTTTTCACAAGAACTTTTAATCCCATATTAATCATTTACCTCTATATTTAGCGTCTTTTACTTTCACCCAAGCACGTCTCACAGGCACGCGTCGGCCAGCAATGGCGTTGGTGAACGATGAATACCCACGCGATTCACTATAAGCCTGGAGTGAAATGTGACTCAACATTCACTCGGCTTCTCCATACGCTGCACGGTATGAAATGAATCAAATTAACGGTTTTCTACTTTTCTTCAACTATATACTTCTAGTTTTGATCGCAGAGATCGACTCGCGTCTTCTCTCCTCTATGCTCAGCTCTCTTCTCGTTACGCAGGCGCGTCCAACCACACACACACACAGCGCGTGATGACGGAGCTCGTTCATTGGTCAATCACAAATCAAATAATAATAACTTAAATCGTCAACTGTTTGAGTTAAATCATTTTTTTCTTTTTTTTTAACACATCACTTTTCAACTTTTATTAAGGGAAAATCATATAACTAAATTGTGTAAATAAAATAATTAACTTCATTTAACCTGTGTTACATTCTCCCCTCCTAAATTCATGCAAGTCCCTTTGCATGTTCTGCTCGGCTGACTGGTGACCACACCATGTAAACCATTAGGCAGCAAGGGAAGGACATTTAGATTTTCATCTCCACCAAGAGATTGAACAAAAGCCGAATTCAGACCTTGGAACAAAGATTGGACCACATATATTAATGGGTTTCCTGGCTGAAAATAAGTAAGTCGCTCTGGTTTCTCCCTCTGTCTGACAGAACGTCTCGGTAAAGTGTCTCTCTCTTCTTCTGATTGTTGTTCTGCTCTTTCAGGAACATCTGAACTTTCGACAACACTGGTCACTTCAACTTCATCAACGGAATTACCCATTACAGCTTCAACTTGGCCCTTATCAGTTAAGTTACTTTGCTCAAGGTCACCGGAAACATTAAGAGGTAAGTGTTCACCAGGTTTTTCGATCGGTAAGGCTTCAATAAGTAAATTATCACTCTGGTCGCCCTGCAGGATAACGCCAGTGGGGGAAGTTTGTTCAGCCGAGTTATCAGCAAAATCAGCGTTCAATGTCTCTCCTTCCGTACCGATATCATGAACTGTAGAGAAACGTACTGTCTCTATTTTTGGTGTATGACTGTACTCGCAATATGAAGTTCCTTCTTCGGAATCAGAAAGGGAAATGTCAGACTCCCACTTGTCTGCTAACTTGTGCTTCCCGCGTAACCTAACGTTCCTCACCAATACTCGGTCACCAATCTCCAAAGAGCAATGAGTTACGGATTTGTCAAACCTAGCTTTGTTTCTTTCTGCACTTTTTGACATACCACGTGACGCAAGCAAATAACTTTCTTTCAGGTTGGTTTTTAGATGATTTACATACTCCGAATGAGACTGTCGCGGACCATCTTGATACGGCAACCCAAAAGCAAGGTCAACGGGTAACCTGGGTTGACGCCCAAACATCAATTCGTAGGGAGTAAACCCAGTGACCTCATGTTTCGTGCAATTGTACGCATGAGCTAAGGGTTTTACGAAATCCTTCCAACGAACCTTGTCTTTTTCTTCTAAGGTACCCAACATACTGAGCAATGTCCTATTAAAACGTTCGACAGGATTTCCCCTGGGATGATAAGGGGTTGTTCGGGTTTTCTTAATACCTGCCATTTCACAAAGCTCCTTGATGGTGCGTGATTCAAAATCTGGGCCCTGGTCGCTATGCAGACGCTCGGGGAACCCATAGTGCACAACAAAATTCTCCCAAAGACATTTTGCTACTGTTCTTGCCTTTTGGTTGGGTGTGGGGACGGCCACAGCATATTTGGTAAAGAAGTCAGTGATTACCAAAATGTCTCTTGTGTTACTTTTGTCTGGCTCTAATGAGAGAAAATCCATACAGACTAACTCTAAAGGTCTTGTGGCTTGGATATTAACTAACGGTGCAGCTTTTTGAGGCAATGATTTCCTCCTCACACAATGACCGCATGTCCTGATCTTTTGCTCTACCTCCGCAGCCATCTTCGGCCAATAGAACCGAGACCTTACCAAATCTAGAGTTCTCTCCACCCCCATATGACCCATACTGTCATGCAAACTGGTCAATACAGAGGGCCTCAGTTTCTCAGGTAGCACGAGTTGGTAAGTAATGAATTCCTCTACCTGTCGTTTCCGGTAAAGCACCCCACCTTTTAACTCAAGACGGTTCCACTCTCTTAGAAAGAAAGGAAGATCAGGGAGCTCCTTCCTGACTGTTGGTGGAGGCTTTTCCCCAGACTCTAAGAAAGATACTACTTCCCGAATGACTGGATCTGCCCTTTGCTCATCACAGAGGTTCCCTGACAGGTAAGATACAACAGGTAACCCCTCAAAATCACCTTCTTGTTCGTAACTATCAGGTACAGCATCAGGGTAAAGTGCAAGAGATTCAACAAACGCAGCACCACACCCAACGTCTGTTGGCTGTCTGACCAGATGCTTCTCACATATAGCCTGAACTACGTCAGTTGCGGTGTCACAAGAATCTGCAGCATCCGTGAGATGATTCTGCATAAACTGCTGAATTCGTTCATACTCTTTCTGAGATACCGGATTTTCGGGCAACTGTTCCTGCGGTCGCCTTGATAAACCATCAGCATCAGCATTTAGCTTGCCTGCTCTGTACTGTAACTTAAATGAAAAAGTGGAAAGGGCAGCAAGCCACCGGTGGCTAGTCGCATCTAGTCTCGCCGTGGTTAAAACATAAGTTAGAGGGTTGCTGTCTGTAATGACGGTAAACTGGCTACCATACAAATAGTCTCTAAACTTTTCAGTTACTGCCCATTTAAGGGCAAGAAACTCAAGCTTGTGCGCAGGGTAATTGGACTCACTGCGGGACAACCCTCTACTTGCATATGCAATAACTCGCATCCTCCCTTCCTGTTCCTGATACAGGGCTGCTCCTAAACCCTTGGTGCTGGCATCTGTATGTAGGAAGTAGGTAAGTTTAGGGTTAGCAAAGCCCAACACAGGCGCAGTAGTTAGCTTCTCAATAACAGACCGAAACGCTTCCTCACAAAGTGGTGTCCAGCGGTCTCCGAACGACTCTTTTGGGTTATGGTATGGACCCTTACTCTCACTCTGTTTACCACTTTTCCTAGTCGGCGGATACCCTACAGTCAAGTCGGTGAGTGGTTTCACGACCCTAGAGTAATCCTTAATAAATCGGCGGTAATACCCCGAAAAGCCCAAAAACGACCTTAACTCTCTAAGGTTTGTGGGACTCGGCCAGGTTTTTAAGGTTTGCACTTTCTCTGGATCGGTCTCTACTCCACGCTCTGATACTATGTGCCCTAAATAACGAACGGACGTCTGAAAAAATTTGCACTTTTCAAGGGCAAGTTTTAGCCCATACTCTCTGAGCCGAGAAAGAACTTTTAACAGCCGTCTTTCATGCTCTTCCAAAGTTTCAGAAAATATGATCAGATCGTCTAGGAAGACAAGTACTTCTCTGAGATTGATATCCTCCATACACTTCTCCATCAATCTCTGAAAAGTACTTGGGGCGTTAGTGACCCCCTGAGGCATTCGGTTAAACTCCCAAAACCCCAGGGGACAGACAAAGGCGGTTTTAGGTTTGTCTGCTTCTTCCACCTCTATCTGGCAATACCCAGATTTCAGATCAAGTACAGAAAACCATTTTGACCCAGTTAAGGCGGAAAACGTCTCCTCGAGATTGGGTAATGCATAGGCGTCTTTCACGGTCTGGAGATTTAACTTCCTGTAGTCGATGCACAAACGTACATCTCCATTTTTCTTTCGCACCACTACAATAGGCGAAGAAAAAGGGGATTCAGACTCGCGAATAACATTGCTTGCGAGAAGGTCACGCAGATGTCTGCGGACGGCTTCCAGATCTTGTGGATGGATCGGTTGCGCCCTATGTTTAAAGGGAGTTTCATCGTGCAGATGTATACGATGTTTCACCTTTTGAGTATGCCCAAAATCTAAATCGTGTTGGCTGAAAACGTCAGGCATTTCTCTGAGTTTTGCTGAAATGCGTTCCCGCCATTCTGGTGGCAGTGGGGACTCACCAAAATTCAAGGCGAAATTGGACTCCTGAGTAGGTAAACGCTCACTAACAGGCGAAACACTCGGCTGGGGAAGCACGGATTCAACCACATGCAGTTCTGCTATTATGCATTTTGGGGGAATGGCTATATCGTGCTCCGTTTCATTTTTTAGTACCACAGGTAACCAGACAGACTGACTACTAGAAATGTTAAGTAAACAGCGCTTCACAAACACACCACCAGGTAAGGAGGAATCAGACGGGTGTTCTACCACTACACACTTATCTATCCCAACAGGTACCGCAACAGAGCCTTTCACTACGACAGTTTGACCAGCGGGCATGACCTCCGGTACATTGCCTCTTAATCTCACATGACCCAGAACACCACGTGTTCTGCTTTCGCCTTGTTTCAAGGGTTTTCAAAACCACTCTATACCCAAATAGAGATGGCTGGTGCTGTGGGGATTCTGCAAGTAACTGCTGCTCATAAAGGATATCGAGAGTGTTTGTACCTATTAAGACCAAAGGCCGAGTGTGAGACTTTACATCTGGAACTACTAAAGCTACTGTGGCCACTTCAATAGTCGCACCCAAAAACTCTTCAGGGAAAGTTATGTCTACCTTTATGTAACCTTCGTACGGGACAGAAAACCCATTTGCGCCTTCCACCTCCAATATATCGCCAAGAGGGTTAATCGGGTACTCTGAGAGGTGTTGTTCGTAAAAAGACTTAGGCACAGTTGTGACCTGTGATCCAGTGTCTAGTAAACAATGACATTTCTTACCAGCTATGCTGACTTTGGCAATACATCTAGCACCGACTAAGCCCTTAGGTAGATTTGCACTCTGCTTCCTAGGAGTTTGGCATTTCTTGAAGACACGATTTACAATGGGACCACTCGATTTAAGCTCAGTTCCTGTATGTCCCGCGACAGGAACAGCCTCTAGTTTAAATCTGAGCTAGTAGAGGAATTCTGTGACTCCCACTGTAACTGTTTCTCCCTTAACAGCCTACGTTTAGTAGCGACAAGCTCCGGGTTTGGCTCAGAACTACAGGTAGATGCAATGTGGCCATCCTCACCACATGTGAAACAGTACCACGGTCTAGGTCTATCAGTTGGCTTCTTATTGACCGGAACTACACTCGCAGCAGCCCCTGACTTCCTTTGGTCAGGTGGTGCAGGCCTTTTAACTACCTCTCGCGACGGAGCTCTCTTTGGATGTTTTGGTCGGACTGCAAGATTAGCTAACTGACTCTGCAACTTGACAATCTGCTTCTTTAACTTGCGCGTTTCAGTTTCAAGAGGACTCACACTAGGAGCTTCATCTTGTTCTAACTCAGCAGAAATCCACGCTTTCTGAGAGTGCATAAACGCTCTCTGCTTAGAAGACCCAAGGTGTTGCTTCATTCGAGTTGCTTTCGCAGTATGTCTATCCTCCTCTGTACGAAGCATAAGGAGAAGCTGTGCAAAGGAAGGAGGGTTGTTTCGCTTTTGCTCTAGTCGTAGTTCTGCAATTAAGTCATTGTCCCAGCAGCCCCTGCAAAACTGCTTTAGGAGATGCCTATCTGCCTCTGCTGGGACAATACCATCTCTTTTGACAGTTGCACTTAAAGCTGACTGTAACCTGTACAGATAAGTAGATGGCCTTTCACCTGCATCCTGCAACGTGTTCATGAATTTCGCTAACAATTCGTCCCCGTCCTCCACAGCCCCAAAAGCGGAGTCCAACAGCTGGAGGTAAGCAGAAGGAGGAGATTCGGGATTCAAATGCTTTATAACATCCGCCGCAGGTGACAAAAGACTGTCTAGTATTCGCCTAGACGCATGCAAATCAGACAAAGAGGGATCTTTTAAAATGAATTCAACACTAGAACGCCAAATGTCGTAATCTACCTCGTTTCCAGGCCTGGGGCATTTTCCTGAAAACACTCTAAGCCTGGGCTGTATCTGTCCTTGAGGAACCACTTCACTGCTCCGCACAATATGTTCAACTACTAGTCTTTGGACCTCAGGCGGGTTGAGAATTTTGGAAGACGTGCGAAGGGTCGGCTCAATCAAATTGATAGGAGTAGGTTGGGACGGTACGTCATCTATCTGACTCGGCGGATTACGAATTGGATCGAAATTCCCATCCGGAGATGCCCAATACGGTTTCTCACAGGTATTTTCACCAGTACTACCAGAAACAGCAGGCTCTGGTGGGAGGTCAGCACTCACTTGCGACAGCATTTCACTCAGTATAGACTCAAAGTTGTTTCCGCTCAGTTTTGCTATTTCTCTTAATCGGTCCAGGTAGGATTTTGTTATGCTACTACCCAGTTGCTGTGTAAACACACTGGCTAACGCTCTCACATGGTACTTAACACTGGGTTCGCTTGACAGCTGGTGAGTATACGGCAATTTTTGTTCAAGTGTTTGCAATGCTTGATTACTGTTGTACTCAATGATCACATTTTGGTAGAACTCGGATTCTTTGTCGTCGATGCGCACGGTTTTAGCAAACGACCCGTAACGTTTCAGAGCATCAAACAATTCTTCATCACTCTCAGTGTCAGTTAAACCACTGATTATTACGGAGTTTGGGATAATAATCCCCTCAGCTTCAATAATCTCCATTATAGGTGCTTGTTTGAGAGCAAAAGAAAAAAAAAAGACCTAAAATGTTCCTGTTTAATGTGCAGCTGTTAGTTCTCAGCAACAGCGCCACCTCCTGGCTGGCTCGCCAAAGTTTATGTAACAGGTGTTTAAAGAATTTAACAATTAATTAATTAAATGAATTGCTGTTGGTGCTAATAGATTTATCAGAAGATTTTAAGAGTCGTAAAGGAGGTAGCAGGTTGTAGTGAGAAACAACAGACAACACAAGTTAGACGCAAACTGGTATGTAATTAGATTTCCAGTGAGAATCATAATCAGGTTAAATACAATATCAGGCAATGATACAAATCTCAAGCATGAAAATCCCCTCTTGAGAGTGCACTCTTTTTTTTTTTTACCCCAGGAAACAGAAAAGTAATGTACAGACTGGTAAATGAAATGACAAAAAGAAATAAAATAAAATAAACAAAAATACTCAATAAAGGAGTGGTGTCTTTTTTCTCTTTTAAAACACTTTTCTCAAAATATCACATATCAATTTCAATCAACTTATGGCTATGGGTAACCATACACCAAGAGTGTTCAATGCTCTTCAAAGCACGGATCAATTTCCTGTCAATCCCTGTATTTGTCAATCTCAAAAAAAAAAAAAAAAAAAAAGTATTCAATAGTCTCTAATAGGAATTGTCTTGCTTAAAGCAAGACTGGAGAATGAAAGAAAGGATATTGTCCTCTTCTTTCACTGCATGAAAAGAGCTGTATACGGACAAATACGGGATGGGAAATCTCTGCTAAACTGTAGGTTTGCCAGATAAATGAGGCAGAGTGCTTGGAAAGGTAATACACAGAAGTAAACTCGTGAAACATCCAGAAACCTTACGTATGTGGATGTATATAGGAACTGGTGGAAGTTTCCAGGAATCCTTACAGCTGGTTGTGAGGAGGGGTGGGTGTGAGGTGTGAAGGGCTTTTTATATGTTAATGACCCCCAGGTAGAGGTGCCTTCTCTGTTTTCAGAGCTGGGGGGTGGGGGTTGGGGGGGGGGGGTAAAAATGTCTCGTAAAGACAGCACATACAGTATTGTGGAACATAAAAACTGTGTTTGCTAAATACGTTTATTATTAATATAATTTAATTAGTCTATTTAAGAAACTTAGCATCATTCAAATTAACTGAAATTCAATGGACACAATTACCATTTTAATATGTGAAAATTATGTCTCTGACTTTTCATGTTTAATGTAGTCTAGAGGAATGCAACAAATGTTATTTCAGAATATATATTTCCAACACTTTGAAAACATGTCTCCAACTGCCCTATGTCAGTATGTTGTGCACGTATCTCTCAATGCTGCATTCATTGTATAAAAGAAGCAGTTCAAATGAGACATTTTGTTTCAAAAACATCATGTAACACATTTTGCTAGCTAGGATGTTGATAAATTCAGTACCATATTCATAAGACAGTGAAATTTAAAGCTGCTTGTTTTTGCTGATGTCTCATGATTTGAAGTTCACTGTTTCTATTGTTATTATGATTCTACCCTAACATTTCATTAAATCTTTTAAAATAGAAACAAAGAAAATCAATAGACAGGTCCATAATCTAAAAGTCTTTCACATGTGAATGCAAAACATGTTGGGTGATACAGACTGACAAACTCGGGTAAAAATATCTGCAGATACCTGTCAGCTACTGTACTTCTAGTCCAGAGGTGCCGATACTAGGGCACGCAGGCCAAAGTTGGTCTTTTATAATATATCCGTGTCACATTTGACCCTGGGCCACAAAACATAAGTAAACTCATAAGTAGCACATGTAGGTTATATTTGTAGCATTAGCAATAGCCAACAATACATTAAATGGATCAAAATAATTGATTTTTCTGTTGTTAAAAAATATTAGGATATTAAAAAAGTTCCATAAAAATAATAGTAATGTAAATATATTTATTGGTGTTTGTGTGAAGATCACTACATTTATCAAAAATATATTTATCATTAGTAGCCTAATATTTGTTGCTAAGGACTTCATTTGGACAACTGGGGATTTTCTCAATATTTATTTTTTTTTGCCGTTTTTTATTGTTGTATCTCTGCCAAATATTTATAAAGTAAAACTCAAAAAAAAAATGTACCCGTATGACTGGTTATGTGGTCCAGGGACACATATTATAAATTTTATGTAAGTTTAATTGCTATATCAAAATAACTTATGGTATATCATATCAAGCGACACAGCCAAGCGACTTTCCGCAACACACCTTATCCCCTAAACACGCTTGTTAGTAATATAATTTAATTTGTTATTTTGACTGTTGCAAAAATGTTCTCAAATAAACAAAGTCAATAGACATGATTACCTTTTTAATGTGTAAAAATTACTTTATATGTCTGACTCTTCATGGGTTACATTAGTCAAGAGGAATACAACAAACATTGTTTTAGTATATCAAGAAAAAGGTTTATTGTAAAGGTTGACATTTACAGATAATGACAAAAATGAAAATAGACTAACAATGACAAAACAAATTTCTAAATCTCTACCACAGTGCATAGTGGAATTACAACCGAGACCTTCTCTTTAGTGTGAGGTCTCAAACGCTCTTCCATGATGACATGCAACATATCAGACAGTATCATTTTCCTACAGATATAAATACAAACCATATGGAAGCAGTGGGCGGGGTGTCGCGGAAAGCATCCAATGGGCAAGGTTGTGTTTGTAAAGTATGCACTCATAACAGAGTTCCGGCCATTATGTCGGTGACGTAGGGGAATGCAACCAATGACATTACAGTATCATTCGCGCGAACACAATTTAAATTGTTGGCATTGTGTACGGAAGTCATTTTTTGCGAATTGCGACTTGGTGAAACTGATTATTGTTTGTGATGGCGTGTAAAAGAAACCTGAGTTTTACTACTCCCGTGAGTAATAGGGCTTTGCAACCAGCAGCAAGCCCACTGAGCATAAATGATTTAATGAAACAGCTGATCTCCGGTCAGAATGCTTTGTCTCGTCAGCTTGAGGGTTTGATGGAGAAGCAAGCTGCAAACACTGTTCTTCTCGAAGATGCTATCCAGTGTCTTTGTGCTCTTGAGCGAAAGTTTGACGAGCAAAGACTGCAAGAGGAACAAAGACCGCGGGAAGAGCCATTACATAAAAGGATAAAGAGGGCGCACAACGTGGGCATTGCGGTAAGTTGAGTTTTATTTTAGCGGACAATATAGTAGTAAAGATATGTATAATAAAGGCTAGATGTTTGGCCCGCACCGCATTTGGTGGCCATCTTACCACGGGGAGCTCTATTATTTTTGACCCTTTCGTTGTTGTAGTTGTCCGGCCTTTTAACAGTTTGTCACGTCTGCAAGTTACACAACGTCGTTTGAAAACTTTTGTTTCCAGCCAATGTAACGTTATGTGTGCATGTATTAAAGCGTTTTTCATTCAATGTTACAGGAAGCTGTAAGGCGCCTTCACAATTCGGAAAACAACCCACATAAATATGATCCACAAACTGGGTAAGACTGCTGTTTTTCTGCTATGTTTATTTGGCCTTTGTGGGCCATGCTGTTTATGGGGTTTTACATATTCCTTTTAAATGTATTTAATGACACACTTCTCTCTTTCCACACAAAATAAGTTTGCCTCGTAACCAAGCAGTCATGACTTATCAGCTAGAGGAATTGAAATCAACTTTTGCAGATGCAGACCCTGAGTGTATACAAGGTAATTTTAAAATGTTTGTTTAACAATTTTAATGTCCATAATTTTAGTCTCTTATATTTTGTCCATCTTATGATTTCAATAGTGTAGTTTCTGTCACTTATCTGAATTTTCTTTTATTCAGCGTGTTGCAAGACATACTTTGAAACACTTCGGAGAAAGTACAATTTGTCTCAGCCAGAAAAGTCCCAGCTAAGAGATGCCATTAAAACAGGAGCTAAAAACCGACAAAGGAAAAGACGGGTAAGTGTAGAAATTCATCAACTTGTCTTTAAAGGGATAGTTCACCCCAAATTGAAAATTCTGTTATTTTCTTCTGATAACCACAAAAGAAAATATTTTTAGGAATGTTTGAAATCAAACTGATCATGAGCTCCAATCACTTCCATAGTATTTTTTTTTCTACTTTAAAGTCAATGGGGCTCATGATTGGTTGGATTATAAACATTCCATCTTTTGTGGTTATCAGAACAAAGACATTTACAGGTTTGTAACAACATGAGAGTGAGTACATTGACAATTTTCATTTTCGAGTGAACTATTCCTTTAAGTTTGATACATTTCTGGGTGTTTTTAGTGGTTAACACATTGTGTTTTGCAGTTGCTGGATTCCAGGTCCAAGGTTGTTCAAACCGATGCAGAGAGAGAGCTTTGGCAGACTGCAACAGTGGAGCTGATGTCTGACGAGGAGGATGCCATTGTTGATGGAAGGCCAGTGTGGATTGTGAGGTCTCCATCTCACAGGAACCCACAATTGTCAGAACTTTGTGAGGAGCTTCAGCGCAGATTGGAGGCAGACATGCGCTACACAATTTGGCATCATCAGCGTGTTAAGGCTGATGGAAATGGACATGATGGACCTTCCTTTCTTCAACTTTAACTAAACTGCACTGGTTTTGCAATTTTAATAATTGCACCACAAACTGCACATTTTCACTTATTCTCTTCTATTTTATCTTATTCTTTGTATACTTATTAGGTTAGATTTATTTAGTTTCATATTCTGCAACTTATTTTCTTTTAATATTGTTTGTGTTTGCTGTGTTTGGTTACATTTTAAATACTTTGTGCTGTGTGTACATATTAAGTAGTTTATTTAGTTTTATATTCTGTAACTGTTATAATATTGCTTGTGTTTAGTAAAATTTTATAAAAGTACTTTGCTTTGTGTACATATTATTTAGTTTTATATTTTGTAACTGTTATAATATTGCTTGTGTTTGGTTAAATTTTATAAAAGTACTTTTTCCCCTGTACAGTTCCTATAGTTTTATTTATATATTCAATGCTTTATTTATATATTTAATGCTTTAAGTGTTTTGGTTTAATTTTAATAAAAAGAAATTCTGAATCCATTCTGTTTTCCATTTTTGAGGGGGTTGGGTTGTATAGTGGGTGGGGTGGTTATGGTTTATTAACATAGCTGGCCAAAACCAATCAAGTCACTATGCTATGAGGGCTTGGGTTGGGCTAAATGAAAACCGTGACCAATCAAATACTAGTATCAGGAAATTGACAGGTCACTGTCCCAATAGTTGTCAGGGTTTGGGGTGTGTTTTTTTTAAAACAACCAATCAATGTTGAGAAAAAACACCAATAAGGACAGCAGAGGTGTGTCAAGGTGTGAAGTGAAAGGGCTCTTGAGGTGTGAAAATGTCTCCTGACAACATTCTTCAGGGGATTACTTGCCATGGCAACAAATGGCTGCATATACCACGGGGATATCCCTTCAGCAAGATACATCCGAATTGGTATCATTACGGGAGTTTCCTAACTTGGTGGAATTAGAAGTTTACCCTCAGTGGAACTAGTAGATACTTCCGAAAATCAGTGGAGTATACAGGAGTTTCCTAGTACGGATACACCTTTTTTCATGCAGTGTTTATGAATTGTAGTCTTTTCCTCTCTGTAGCAGATTCGGGTGGCTCGCCATCAAACGTGAATTTCACAGGATATCGCAGAAGATCACAATCCAGAACCAAGGAAAAAAATAGAAATACAAGGAAGAAGAAAAAAAAAGAGAAAAGGGACAAAAAAAAAACCTGGCCTGATCACAGACCAGAGCATTCATTTAGTGATTTCAGAAATAATTTCACATCAAAGATTGAAATAATCAAAATAAACAATTAAACACACAAATATGTGTTTCAAGACATTATATAATCACACTAATTTACCTCTAGAACAATCCTATCTGTCTTCCTCACACAGGCGCATGTGACCAATAATGGCGCCGGTGAACTGAAATGGAGGAATAACCACGCGGTTCACTATGACCACACTTATACTCATTTAGAGTGAAATAGTACAATTAAATGATAGAACATAGCAATATTAATTTTTCACAAGAACTTTTAATCCCATATTAATCATTTACCTCTATATTTAGCGTCTTTTACTTTCACCCAAGCACGTCTCACAGGCACGCGTCGGCCAGCAATGGCGTTGGTGAACGATGAATACCCACGCGATTCACTATAAGCCTGGAGTGAAATGTGACTCAACATTCACTCGGCTTCTCCATACGCTGCACGGTATGAAATTAATCAAATTAACGGTTTTCTACTTTTCTTCAACTATATACTTCTAGTTTTGATCGCAGAGATCGACCCGCGTCTTCTCTCCTCTATGCTCAGCTCTCTTCTCGTTACGCAGGCGCGTCCAACCACACACACACAGCGCGTGATGACGGAGCTCGTTCATTGGTCAATCACAAATCAAATAATAATAACTTAAAACGTCAACTGTTTGAGTTAAATCATTTTTTTCTTTTTTTTTAACACATCACTTTTCAACTTTTATTAAGGGAAAATCATATAACTAAATTGTGTAAATAAAATAATTAACTTCATTTAACCTGTGTTACATTTGCAGAGATATTTTTATTTTTTTTACATTTTGCAAGCTTGCAAATCTTATTTTTCGATCTTGCAAAACTTTTTTTTGCAAGATTTTGAGCTTTCGAACACTTAGTTTCAACCTTTCAGAACTTTATTTTCAGTTTTGAATCATGGCAGGATAATAATCCCATAGATTAATCGCATCCATAGGGGAGGGGAGGGGGGGCACCGCCAAGCATTTGTGCTTAGGGCACCCAAATGGCTAGCCCCGGCCCTGGTCACACTCATGGTCTTCGGTCAAAAATGACCGACCATAGGAAATGAATGGGAAATGGGGAAAAAATAGAAAATACAGAACATTTTTATGTGTACAATCTACAAATCCCCCACAATGCAGAAAAAAATGCACATCAATGAAGGGGTTAAACTCTTAAACATCTAGAGTGCAAAATCAACACACCAACTCACACACGCATGGACACACACTTATACACACACATACACACCTATGAACTGGTGTGACAGTAACACTGCAATTATGTAAAATAAAATAAATAATTTGACTACAATGCCGTAAAAAAGTGGACAGCAAAGTAGGGGTTAGACTGTAAAACATCAAGAGTGTAAAACGGATACATCCACTCACACACACTTACACACACTCACAGACACACACATACAGAATTATACATATTCAAATGAATTGTTATGGCTATAACCATATAGCCATTTAATTCTAATTAAGGATTCTTGTTAATTTTTGTTAAATTTTTTAATGTAACATGTTTTTTTACATTTTTTAATGTAACATGTTTTGTTTTTTAATGTTTTGTGTAACAGTGCTTTCTGTGTTCAGGTTTGAATGTAGTAATAATAATGCAAAAACAAAAACAACAACAACAAAATATAAACCTTTACAAAAAGTATTGGTTTTCTTTATCGTAACAAATCTTCTTTTACACATTCTTCAAAACAGCTTTTGGTTAAAATGATAGTGCTTCGAATTTTGGATTATGATGATGTAGCTTATAGGTCTGCTGGCGGAAGAACATTGTAGCCGGAGCTACTTCTATCTGTTTACATCTATGGCGAGTCACGCAGGTACTGTGCTACTCTGCAGCGTTGCCGACCCAAACCAGACTAAAATAGTCCGAATATAAACACTTATTATAGGTGTACCGTAGTGATTCAAGGTAAGACAAAAACACAGTTTGGAAAATGGATTCATGATGTACTCGTTTTTCTGTCAGCTGCATTTAAATCCGGGTCTGAAGTTTCTCGCTCTGTTCAGCGTGCAGCATCATGTGTCTAAACAAATAGCACATGCTGTCAGTGATTTCAACCACTAGAGGCCGCTCTCGCCCTGTATCATGAAAACAGACCCTTCTCAGCCACTCCAGCAACGGACGAAACCCAGAACACATGGATTTTTGCAGATAACCGATTGTTCCCGCAATCAACTATAGGTGCCGATTAATCGGCAAAACCGATACATCGGTCGACCTCTAATAAAAAGCCTCTCTATAGAGTCCTATACAGGAATCTAGTGGTTACACCATGAAATTACAGGTTTTTCTATTTTTTTCTATCATCAGGAGGTGCTATTCTGCCTTCAAAAATTTGATTTTAAAGGCCTAGTCTCTATTTTAATCGAAATACTGCATTAATTGAATAATAATAATAATAATAATAATAAAAGCTGTACTATTTTCAATGGGAAAAATGTATCATAATTATTGCATAATTATTAATTAGTACCATGAAATTCTCTCAAAATACAAAAGAAAAAAAAATTATTGAACAAATATATTAGATTGATTTTACTGAAGAAAAAAAAAGTTACATTTCAGGTGTCTGGTCACTTTTGACCACAAAGACCATGAGTGTGACTCTCAAATGAGGAGCACACAAGGGTTAAATGTCTGAAAATGTACCTACAAAGCCACTTTTGTGTTCTTCTCTGCCACCTCTGTAGTACAAATTAATTTTTTATTAATACTAATTTCATATGATTGGTAACTTATTTTTCTTATTTTACTTATTATATTATTTTAAATAGAAATTTAAAAAAACCTTATAAACTATTATTTTAATTTGACAAATGAAAATGATGCCATCGCAAAGGTAAAAAAAAAAAAAAAAAAATGTATCCCTGTAAGTCACTTTAAACTGAGACGATGCGCATCAAAGTTTTAGTGGAAAAAAAAAGAGTTTCTAACAGTCCTCATCTCTGCCGTGCAGCAGCACTGACACACACCTGATAAACACAGCTCAGTTGAGCAGCAAGAGAGAGAGAGACATGATGGAGACTTGAAGAGAAAGTACTAAAAAAACAGCGTTTATTTCGTGCACAACTTACAACAAAACAAACTACAACAGGTAAAGCTGTCAGTTCTGTGGATATTGGCAATATTAACAATTCTTGTTTATAATCATTAATAATATGGCTTCTTAACAAGATCTTGTGTTCTATTAATGCGTGCGTCATTATTTGAAGCGCACTTGCAGTTCAGTAATCGCAAAAAAAGCTTTGTGTGTTGTTACTTTATAATTAACAAAGTATCAACTTTAAAACGATTCTAATTATTGTACAGTTTTGCCGCTCTTTAATGCGGCAGGCGCGATCGCGAGTAAGAAGAGAGCCTAAAGTACAACAGTTTCAAATTGCGGAAAATGTGTAAAGCTGTGTAAAACATTGCAAAATAATATATTTCCACCTCAATAACCCTTCGGTGTCCATAGGCTCATAAGTCAGCTAGAAAAATAACTATAAAGAGGAGCATTTTGCTATATGCGCTACTGCATTTTAATATTTTTACTGTTGTCTATTTAACTCCTATAAAATTGCATTTTACTAATTAAGAAAAACAGGCTGAAAGTGTGAAAGACATACACACTTAAAAATAAAGGTGCATAAAAGGTTATTCACAGAACCATTGTGAGCCTGGAGCACAAAACCAGTCTTAAGTCTCTGGGGTATATTTGTAGCAATAGCCAAAAATATATTGTATGGGTCAAAATTATTGATTTTTCTTTTATGCCAAAAATCATTAGGATATTAAGTAAAGATCATGTTCCATGAAGATATTTTGTAAATTTCCTACCGTAAATATATCAAAACTTATTTTTTTGCTAAGAACAACTTCAATGGCAATTTTCTCAGTATTAAAATTTTTTGCACCCTCAGATTCCTGATTTTCAAATAGTTGTATCTCAGCCAAATATTGTCCGATCCTAATAAACCATACATCAATGGAAAGCTTATTTATTCAGCCTTCAGATGATGTATGAATCTCAATAATAAAATAAAAATGACACTTAAGACTGGTATTGTCGTCCAGGGTCACATTTTTTGGTTCCACAAATAACCATTCAGTCAAAGGCTCTTTAAAGAAGCATCTCTTTCTGACCTTTTTATAATCTGGAGAACCCCTGACTACTACAACAATTATTACAACTTTTGTTTAAAAGAATAATCACACAATATGCTATTTCTTCCATGTTTAAATTTTAATAGTTAACCCTTTGTTTGCAAAAAATAAAAAATAAAGGTTAACTCTCATTTGATTATATATTAAATTGATTTATACCTTCATTTGCACTGTACTGTAAATTAAAACTAACTGAAATGTCTAGTGTCACTTAGGCCAATGATTAGGATGACAAAAATTTAGACATCTCAGTAGGCTATTGAACTAAGTGTGCCTGTAAAAGGCTATTAGTTTTATAGTTTCATGAAAATAGTTGCAACCTTAACAAAACTTAACTTAAAAGTCTTAAAATTACGTTCATAAAGCCTGCAGAATCCCTGAAAAGGCTGCTCCCTTTTTCATCACAAGGGGCCTGCAAGAGGGATGCACACAGATGCAGTGCACCTCAAACTAATGCTGTTGCACTTTATGTATTGCTGCGCCCATGTAGCGTCCTCACCGCCTGATGAGGGGATATGTGAATTGTTAATAAAACACAGGACACGGAGCTGCTGCTTCACCATCAGAGTATCTGTATTTTCTGATAAACATTAAAAGCATTGCAACACATTTTATCAAGTTTTTCCATTTCACCTGAAACATGAGTGACATGAGAGCATAACTACATGACATACATTTTTTAACTGGCAACACATGAAAGGTATTTTCCTTTAAAATGTTTTTTTTTTTTTTAAACATATGAACTGTACAGGTATTCCAACACTTAAGACACCCTTTTTATCCATTTAGAATATTTTCAGTGTTTTTTTTAAGTTTCAGAGAACTCATAATAGTAAAATTATTAACAATAATCATCTTATATATGCATTTTATATACTCTCATAATGTGAACATGACTTAATGACTGTTACAATCGATTTAATGTACATTCTCACTTATAACTTATGCCATCTGCATTTTTTTTAAACACAGGAAAGTATAAGAAACTCGAAAGAAATCGACTCTTTAACTTTTAGAACATACATTTGTAACCGATAAACCGTTTTTGTCACATTCTTCACAAATATGTTACATTTATATGTAGCTCAAATACATTACATTGTAATCACTGACTACGAGAACACACTGTCTCCATCATTAGCATAGAATGTGTGATTAGCACGCGCGTGCACAGACTGAACTCAATACAAACATTTAAACATCCAAAAACAACCACATATTCACCCTTAAAAGGATAACATTTGCATTCTCATAACTTGAACGCATATTACATGTACATGAATTTAATACCTGATGAGGGGAAATGTGAATTGTTAATAAAGCACAGGACACTGAGCTGCTGCTTCACCATCAGTCTGTATTTTCTCAGCAGCAGCGTGCCCTCCCCGAACAGGTGAACACTTCCCAAGGAAAAACAATCAAGGGAGGCTGAGCAGGTAACATTAATCATCACAGATAAAACACTAGAAAGCGCATTCGGAAAATACATCCACTTGTTTTAAGCTCAGTGTTACTATAATTTGTTATTTATTTACTTATTTTTTTACTCCTTTTACACATTTATTGATTATTTTTATTTTTATTTTTTATTTTTTTTGAAGTCACCACACCCACACACACACACACACACCTAAATTACATATTAACTATCTAACTTACACAAGCTCAAACAATAGCAATATGAGAACATGAACTGATTTGCAGGGTCTTAGCCTGTTAGATTGTCCCACAGGTAATCGTGCTCATGAAGAGAAAGCACACATTTGTCTGGTGCAGACACACCTGTGGTCAGATTGTCCTGCACATCCTCTCCTGTGCTGGCTTCGGTGTTTTGGGGGTCGTCATGTTCCTCCACAACTTCTGGATCAACATGGATGTAGGTGGGGGATGTCTCTATTCAGAAGACAGAGGGTGTGGGGCACCACACAGCACTCAACAACATCTGGCACAAAGGCAGGGCTGACTTTCAGGGTCTTGAAGAAGATGTAGCGCCAGCTTGTCTTCAGCATCCCAAAGGCTCTCTTAATGATGTTACGTGCACGAACATGCTTGGTGTTGAAGCGAGCTTGTACAGGATTCTGCTCAGGCTCTCTGTATGGGGTGATGAAGCAGGTGGGTGCACTCAAACAAGGATACCCATCATCTCTGAGGATGCATTTTCCTGCAGGTGGAGACAGGCGGCCAGTGTAAACAGGGCTGTTCTTCAGCACCCTGGCATTGTGCACAGACCTGGGATACCCAACAAAGATATCGAGGAACTTCCCCTGGTGGTCAGTTATGGCCTGCAGCTGGACAGAGTGAAATAGTTTCCTGTTGAAATCTCATTGGCTGTCACTTGCTGGTGATTTGATGTGGATGTGACAGCCATCTGTTGCACCAGCTACCAGCCAGCTGGGCAAAAACTGCCCCCACTGCCTCCAGGTCATCCGCGGTGGGGAAAGATATCAGCCTCCTCTAAATTCAGATAACTCCCCTGCTCACTCTGTGCACAATGTCATGCACAGAGGACTTGGGGATGTTGAAGGCCAGTGACAGGACCCTATATGATGCTGCATGTGCTAGCCAAAGGAACACCAGCACCTCAATATCCTTTTCCCTCATCCTTGGGTGTGTGTATTTATATATTTATGTATTTTAATATATATCAGCCTCTGTCATTCTGTTCACAGCTGGCTGTAGCTTTTTTATTCTGAGGTAAAATTTACTAGATAAATAGGTTATAATTATATGTTATATGATTTGTTTTGTTTTATACTATGTTTTGTGTGTGTAAGTCTATATGTATTATTTATTTCTATAATGTATGTGTGTACATATGTCATTTATCTAAGTGTGTATGTATATGTATTTTGATTCATTCAAGTTTGTTCATTGATTCATGTTTCTTTTGTGTTTGCTTTGTATTTCTACTTACATTCATTTATTACAATAATTTACTTTATTTCCTTACTCAAAATCAGCCTTTGTCATTCTGTTTGCAGCTGTGGCTGCTTTTATTCTGAGGTAAATACTTACTAGCTAAATATATTTTGTAAATGATTTACAAGCTTTCGACAAAGGAATGATTTGCGAGCAGCTGACCGACGCCTACTTTGAGCTGTTAATTTGAATGATGTAAAAACGTAGACAAAAGCGGTAAGAATAATGAAAAACATCACCAATGTTCATTCATTAGAGTGGGCTCTTTACATTTTCCTGCTGTTGTTGTGGCGATGTATGTCACGT